>JAULAV010003957.1:0-16001 GCA_030789695.1 Scilla litardierei | reverse complement strand
ACCTTCGGGCCTCCAGACTATCAACATGTGATGCGAAAACGCACGTCAACAGAAACAAAAGAAATAAAAGTCATTAGTTGTCAAACAGTAGTTATGTGAATCATACAATTTACCTTGAAAGGCTTAATATAATCGTACAAAATAGCAAACGAGAATAGCAAACGAGATCTCACTGGAACTCATGTGCTCTTTGCACTTCAGGCCCTGGGATCACTTGGTTTTTGTGTGGCGTTTGTTTTTACAATTGAGAATTCTGACCAAATTTTTTTTGACCATTTCTGCGTTAGTAATGCCAAACAAAAGGTCATATGAAGAGGGCAACAGCCAACAAAGTAGCAGGAACAACGAAGCACCCTGTGAGAAGTCTTAATCCACTCAACCTTCATCTCCTTCGAGAAATTCCAAATGGCCTCCCCCTCTGAGTTGGGACAAGGACACCCACCTGTACTGCCCCCTCGAGAGCATCCTATCTCTTTCATCACAGCGCACCGACCACTCCATGCATCTCCCCGCTGGAAGTTCTTCGATCCACAGCAAACCAGATCACACGAGACAAAGAAGCTTCGGTTGTAACTGAAGCTTCACTGAAATGACTAGAAATTTATCAGAATTGGGACAGTAATATTCCCCCGGGCAATTCACACTGTGACTTTGTCAAATTTGAGCATCCAAACAAAGGGTCAGTTAACCTGTAATTAGTCGTTGCTGCTGTCTAGCAGATTTTATATAGAAAAGTTTTACCGTACAAAGTTATTAACTCTAATGCTTTGTTCTGACCAAGGTTTTAGGTCTCGGTCTTCTCAAAATTTAGGTTTTGGTATCGGTTTAGTTCGTTTCGGTGGTTTCGGAAGCAAGTTTCGGGGTTTCCCTGTCGGTAATTCATACAGTAAGAATACATATAACGATAAATTACTAATTTGTTAATAATATTATTAAGGGTAAACTACTAAATTAATAACTTTAATTAATACTATTTAACAGAAGCCGACTCGCGAGCGTATTCCCTTCGAGTAACACCTTTCGTCACTCATATTACATTTATTTACAAGTGTAGCATCTCGTTTTTATTTACAAGTTTTCCAACAATTAACAGGTGAAAAGGGGATGGTAAACTTGTAAATAAATGTAATATGCGTAGATAATTGTAACTGACCGTAGTTACTGTTGTCAACTTGAATGGCCAAATTGTAAATAAATGTAAGATATACCACTATACACGTTCTCGATTCCTCTCCTCGATTGAGAAATCGATGTGGTCCTTTTTTTTGGTACATCAGAAAAGAAATTGATCCGTTCCTCGATACTTGAGCGAGAGCGCTTAGATCTAAGCGATTCCAAGGCAAACCCTAGTGTCGCTGGGTTGAGCGGAGTCGTCGAAGACGACGACGTGTGGATCAGAGTCGCTCGAATAGCTACGATGATCGGATCGACGACGACGCGTTTGTAACCTTGAAGACGATGATCCTCGAAGAAGATCGACGACAGATCGACGGTGATCTAAGGTTCGCTTCTTAAAATTTGAAATTTCTCACTTTATCAGAAACATTCCTTAGAAAAAAGTTAAATACTGACATCTTTCTCACTTGACCGAGGCTGATTTTGCTGGAACACTCTAAAAGTTTTTTGAACTTTGAAATTTTTTTCGCAGCGTCATCTTTGCTTTAGATTTCCTTTTCACGGATTAATGAAGCTGTAAATTCACAGATTTTTTACTCTTTTTAATTTTTTCCCCCCTCTTCTTCTTCCCCTGAGTTCTTCATTTGAGGATTTTTTTTAAGACCGAAACTACTCAGTTTTGGCCGATACCGAAACAAGTACAGAAGTTTCGTCTTAGTCTACTCCGAAACCGAGACGAGACGGTCGATACCTCAATCCTTGGTTCTGACATACAGATGATCGAGTAGAAGCTAATGACACAACATGTTTTTAGCACTGCTATATACATGTCCTATCAGGTCTAATGACCACGTGTACTATAGATATACATGTCCAGGATGGAGACGACGACCATGTGTATCTAAGGGCATGTTCTTTTGCTGGAATAGAGAAGAATGGAATAGTGAAAAGTTTATATTCCAAGGAGAGAGAAAATGGAGTTTTGTGTTCTTTTGTATGGAATAGAGTATGTAAAGTGGAGTTTGGAATAGAAAGTGGGGTCCACATTCTAATCTTGTGTTCTTTTGGGATTGGAGATTTGGAATGAAAAAGTGGAAATGGGATGAGTTGGGGGGAGAGAGTGTGTGAATGAGAGATTGAGGCCCACCATTTCCAAGGATTCCATTGTATTCCAAACAAAAAAATTGGAATACAAAAGTGCTCATCATTACCAAATTGGAATAGCCACGTAGAATTCTATTACACGTCCAAAAGAACAACCGATTTGAATACAAACTTGGAATATGGTGAATAGTGCAGGAATAGTGTCCCTATTCCCATTCCCACCTCTATTCTTGACAAAAGAACATGCCCTAACACTTCAATGAACTCATGGAATCTCACTGCACAAATATCTGTCTAAGCTGAATACAAACCAGAGGCTCTAGTTTACAATGGTTCAATTCAACCAGATGATCGAGGAACACAGTATGCCTAATTGAAACCCAATGGCAAGACAAAGAGTTGAAGAATATGATAGTTGTTCGATAATTAAAATAATGTCCGCACTTTGATTTAGTGGACCGCATTATCCTACATTGGCATCAACCAAGTAAAAGACTAATACGATGTTCTTGGTTGTGAAGTGAGGCATGTGAGATAGCATCATCATTTTTCCCAGAGCATATATCCTTATTTCGTGCACGAAAAGACTGACAAAGCAAGTGACAAGGTAGGAATAACTGTGTTTAAACTTTTGTTGTCACGGTTGCACGCTTTCAAATAAGAAATAATTGAGCTCACATGTAAGTTTTTCTTGGTAAAGTGGTTAATTAGGTGATAATATGGAAGTAGATAGATGATAATATTAAAGTGATTAATTAGATGATAACTGTTGGAAACAGCATCCTAGCCTATGTTTGATGATAACAAACCCTACTGAACTGTTCTAATATGTTTATTAAGTGTGTCACAGGTCCCTATACATTGAGACGGTCATGATTACTCAGGTTACACATGTACGTACTCAAGTACGTAGAGATACAAGGCTGAAACTACATTTGGAATTATGCAAGCTGCTCAAACAAGAGAGTATAGCTATGAAACTCTACCCTAGAGTTAAACATAGGCTATAAACATCATGGAAATTTTCTCAGGAATTATGGAAATTGTTTGAAGCCAAAATACGGGGAAATACGAGGAAATACAGAGTATACAAAGAAGCAACTTTTTCTACAAGTGGTGAAATGAGGTGAAACAATTCTAACATGTATATATTGGGCTCTGGGATTTTTGAGAATTTTTTCAGAATTTTTGGGATTTATCTGATGCCAAAATACGGTGGAATACGTCAGAAATACACTGAAAAATCGACATACGGTACTGTTCATACGACGGCTGCCGACATGCCGACTTTGCGGACCGCAAATTTAACACGGGTTTGACCCGCGAGCCGCCTCGTGGCGGATCCCTTGGAACAGTAACCAAACCCGTTAAGTTCAATCCTATATAAACACATGTACACTCTTCACATTTTCATCAATAAGTGGAGTTCTAGAGATCCAAATTGAGTTCCGTAAGAAGCGTTGCGACCGTGACTTCATCCCCGACACAGTGATAGCAAGTTGAGCAGCTAGTTCCTCCTGTGCAGCAAATGAGATCATTTTGAGTGAGGAACTTCTACCGACTACTTCCACGGGGACAACGACTACTTCTTCTACAGACATCCGATCATCATTCCGTAAGAAGCGTTGCGAAGCTACTGATGTGCTGAAAGACGACAACCAGAGAGATCTTCACAAATGAGCTTTCTAAACTCTTGATCTTATTTATTTGTGAATACGTTGTATTATTTGTCGTTGAGATTTTGGTTTACACTTTCTTCCACTATATTGTTTTGGGAAATCCGAGTTGTTGGGGCATATCGGATTAGGAGAGCATCATTATATTTTTATTCTTTTTGGGCTTTGGTGAGCTAGGGTTAGTCAGTGTGGTTAGAGTTGGGGCTCTAATCTTGTGTGACTGTAACTGCTTAAAGAATCAATTTTAGTGATGTTGTTCTGGGGTGGATGTAGGTCTTGGGAGACCGAACCACGTAAATCTTCTGAGTCATCTTCTTGATCTGGTTGTGATCTTATCTGCTCTACTATTGCTTCTTCATATTTGTTTTAATTAGACTTAATAATTTTTATCTTGCAATAATTTGGTCAACGGCCTATTCACCCCCCCTCTAGGCCCAATTTAGATCCTACAATTGATATCAGAGCACCAGGATTGACCATTTAAGTCTAGCTTACAATGAGTTTATATGATTCAGCATTTTGTGATGGTCAGTCTACTGTCAGACCCCCAAAATTTAATGGAACTGATTTTGCATATTGGAAAGCTAGGATGAAAATATACTTAGTATCAACTGATTATGATGTATGGAAAATTGTTGATCATGGATATACATCACCTGTGTTAATTATTGAGAATACTGAAATCCCAAAACCTGAGGATAAATGGGATGATATTGATAAAAAACTATTTTCATTAAATGGAAAAGCAATGAATGCTATAATTTGTGCACTTGATAAAACAGAATTTAACCGTGTTTCACATTGTTTAACTGCACAGGAAATTTGGCGTACTTTGGAAGTTACACACGAGGGAACTTCTCAAGTCAAAGAATCCAGATTAGCGCTTCTCAGCACGGAATACGATGGCTTCCACATGAAACCTGCAGAGACGATCAAAGACATGTATGCAAGATTTACAGACATCGTCTACAACTCAAGGGCACTTGGAAAAACGTATCCAAGCGTGGAACTAGTAAGGAAAATTCTTCGAGCCTTGCCAAGTACTTTTCGTCCCAAGGTTACCGCAATCCAAGAAGCTCGAGATCTCTCCAAATTGAGCTTGGATGATTTGATTGGGAACCTGATGTCCCATGAGCTTGAACTGAAAACCATCGAGTCAAGAGAAAAGGGAGAAGCCAAAGCTACAAAGTCAATAGCTTTCAAAGCTGAAGATAGCGACGATGATCTTGATGATGAGCAAGCGCTGATGGTCAGAGGCTTCAGGAGATACATCAAGACACCGTAGGACAAATCTGAAATGTCAAAAAGGTTCAATCGCTTCAATAAATTTAATCCTTCAAACTTTTCTTCTGAACAGAATACTACTAAGTCAGTTCAGTGTTTTAAATGCAGGAAACAAGGACACTTCATGAAGAATTGTCCAACTTTGAAGGATGCCTCGACAGAATCAAAAGGAAGATCCCTTGCTGTGACATGGGATGACGATGACGAGGATGAACCAGAAGAGGAAGTTGCTCACTCATCTTTATGTCTGGTTGGAGACATTGACTCGACGAAATCTAAGGTACATGAATTCTCTCTCTCAGAATTAATGAACATTTGTGAAAATATGAACATAGAGATCACTAATCTAGAATCCTCTGTAGAATCTTTAAAAGAAACCAACTTTGAATTACAGCAGGATAATTATCATATTTCACAAAATGAAGAAAAAATGAAATCTGAGATTGAAGATCTTAAAGGTATAATTGCCAAACTTAAAGGAAAAACTAGTTTGCATGAAACTCTTAAATGTGAATCTTGTGCCATGCTGAAACTAGAAGAAAACAAGTCCAAAGAAAAGATTGTGAGCCTTGAAAAGAAAGTTGAAAACTTTAAGAAAAATGAAGATGGAAATAAAAAGGCCTTTATAAGTAAAAGCACCATGCTTGTGAATGAGAACTTCTATTTGAAATCCAAGATCTCTGATTTAGAATTAAGTATTAAGAAATTTGGTGTAGGGAAGAAATCTCTCGACATCATTCTTGGTTATCAATCACATGGAAATAATAAACGAGGTCTAGGATATGGAAATCATTACGAGGAAAAGAAGATCATTCACAATAAAATTGTTAAAAGGAAACCTACATATGCTAAATGTTATACATGTGGTTCTATTGATCATTCATATAGGAACTGTTTGTATGGAAACAAGAAGATCAGATTCAAACAAGTATGGGTTCCTAAAGGCACCATTACTAACCATCGTGGACCTATTTGGTTGCCTAGGTCACACATGTCCTGTTTTTCTTATGTATAGGTGCACATCTTGGCTAGGGAACAAAAGTGTGAGTGGTATTTGGATTCTGGCTGCTCAAGACACATGACAGGAAGTTACGATAAGTTCCTTAGCCTCGTAAAACAAGAAGGAGGAAGTGTTACACTTGGGGACAACGGTAAATGCAAAGTAATTGGGAAAGGTGTTGTAGGTAACGACACTTTTCAACTGAAGGATGTCCTATGGGTTGAAAATCTTAAACACAACCTCATCTCTATTAGCCAGCTCTGTGACAAAGGTATGAACGTAGTATTTGATGCAAAATTTTGTAAAATCATTGATACGGTCACAGGTAATATTTTGATTACAGCTAACAGGTAGAATAATGTTTATACACTTTTTATTGAAGAACTAACAATAGCTAAATGTTTGATTGGCAGGGAAGACGAGGCAACACTGTGGCACAGGAGATTAGCACATGCTGGAATAAAATTGTTGCAGAAACTGGAGAACAGAAATCTAGTAAGAGGACTGCCACATCAGAAATACGAGAACAGGAAACTGAAGGTGATGCAATTGCAGAGAATGATAGCGGTGCAAGGGACACTGCTGAACCAAGTCAAGCACAAGAACCTACTGAAAAAGAAGAGAACCAAGAGGAAGAACCACTGAACAGAGTGCTAAGATACAATCCAAATCATCCACTAGAACTGATCATTGGAGCACCCACGACAGGTATAAGAACTCGTTACTCTTTTAGTAATCTTTGTGCTTTATGCATTCATGGGGATTTTATATCTGAAATTGAGCCAAAAACTATTGAATCTGCTTTGATTGAGGAAAGTTGGGTAATGGCTATGCATGATGAATTGAATGAATTTGATAGAAATAATGTTTGGACTTTAGTGCCACGACCCAAAGATTATCCTATTGTAGGTACCAAATGGATTTATAAAAACAAGCTTGATGAATCAGGAAGAGTAATCAAGAATAAGGCTAGATTGGTTGCTAAAGGTTATAATCAAATTAAAGGCATAGATGTTGATGACACTTTTGCACCAGTTGCTAGATTGGAAGCTATAAGAATTTTGCTAGCCTTTGCAAGTTATAAGAACCTCAAGCTTAAACAGATGGATGTTAAAAGTGCATTCTTGAATGGGTACCTGAAAGAAGATGTGTTTGTTGAACAACCCCCTGGTTTTGAAAGTCATGATTTTCCACACCATGTTTTTAAACTTCAAAAAGCATTATATGGTTTAAAGCAAGCTCCTAGAGTTTGGTATGATCGCCTTAGTGCTTATCTTTTGGAAAATGATTTTTAAAAGGGTAGTGCAGACAACTCACTTTTTATTTTGCATGATCATAATCAGTTTCTCATCGTACAAATATATGTTGATGATATTATTTATGGTGCTACTGATGATCTTTTATGTCAAAAGTTTGAGAAGGTCATGCAGGATCAATTTGAGATGAGCCTTGTTGGAGACCTGAAGTATTTTTTGGGATTCCAAGTGAAGCAAACTGAATAAGGCATCTTCTTATCGCAAACCAAGTACATCAGAGAACTATTGAAAAAGTTTGGGATGGAGAAGGCAAAAGGAATTGGAACTCCCATAAGTCCCACGACGAAGTTGGAAAAGGATGAAAAAGGAATCGACGTGGATCAAAAGCTTTATCGAGGTATGATTGGCTCTCTCCTTTACTTAACAGCGTCTAGGCCCGATATAATGTTTGCTGTTTGTTTGTGTGCACGTTTTCAAGCTTGTCCAAAAGAGTCACACTTAATTGCCATAAAAAGGATCTTTAGGTATTTGATTCACACACCATCTTTAGGCCTTTGGTATCCTTCATGTGGTTTATTTGATTTAATTGGATTTGCTGATGCCGATTATGCTGGTAGTATGATTGATAGAAAGAGCACTAGTGGAACATGTTTTATGCTAGGACATTCATTGGTTTCTTGGTCTAGTCGTAAGCAGAACAGTGTTGCTTTGTCCACTACTGAAGCTGAGTATATTGCCCTTGGCAGTTGCTGTGCCCAAGTACTTTGGATGATGCAAACCCTGTCTGACTACGGCTTGGATCTTAGAAAAGTTCCATTACGATGTGATAGTAAGAGTGCTATAGATCTTTCTAACAATCCTGTTCATCACTCTCGGACAAAACACATAGACGTAAGACATCATTTTCTTAGAGATCATTTGGCAAAAGAGGATGTATCCATTGAATATATTTCTACTAATTCTCAGTTGGCAGATATCTTTACAAAACCTTTGCCAGAAGATCGCTTTTGTCGTCTACGTCTAGAACTGGGCATTATTGATCATATTTAGAGTGAAAATATTATTTGGTGTGCTTTTATTGTTTTTGTGTGGTGTGCTACAAAAAGAAAAATAAAAAATGAAAAAGAAAAATAAAAAAAATGAAAAAGAAAAATATAAAAAGAAAGGGAAAGTGAATTGTCTATCTCCTCATTTTGCACTTTTCATCAGAAACAGCTTTAAATGCAAAACATATGTCTTATGGATTTTGAATATTATATTCTTAACAATGCTTGCATTCAAAGACTACATGCTTAATTAGGTCATATTCATTAATGAGTAACTAACGTATTTCATCTTCCAATCACACTTACACAGATCAAAATGTTTTTGATATGGATTTGAAATATTGAATAAGAAAAGTGGTTGTTGGTGGACTAATTTATGTTTTAATGGGATATGATGTTTCAAGGCATGGGTAAAAAGAAAAGCTCTCCTCAAAATATATATATACGTGTATAAAAAGAAAAACAAGACACGTGTCTTCAAAATATATACACAGTGCTTCGTATGAAAAATGGATACGATCCATGTCCTTGATACTACCCTAGGACATCCAACTTATGCTATACATATCTTTTTTAGCGTTGGTGTTATGTCCGTCAAGCAATGCCATTTCACATTTAAAAATCCTTATTGGTCATGTTTGGAATTGGTAACTTGAACTCATACTACATGAGAAGGGGAAACTCAATCTTTGATGTTCATATATTCAGTTGAAAAGATGGATATGACAGGCTGTATTCCTTATTTCCTCTCCATATTTCTAAACATTTTTGATCCTCACACTTAAGCACGAAGATGAATTATGGTAGTTATGACTTAGTGCTTATTGCTTATTTATTCATTGTGGTCAACGATGTATTGCCTTTTGTTTTGGTTTATAATGTTCAATTTTCCATTCATCATATGCTATTTCATACATTTTTTGATGAAAACAAAGGGGGAGAGAAATATTAAGATGAGCATGTCCATAGGGGGAGCATGTCAATAGGGGGAGCATGTCATTTTATTTTGCCATTCATGCTCATATTCATGCTTCACACACTTCACACACTTCACACATTTTTGATGTAATCTTAATGTCTGATTTGTTCTCATCAAAAGGGGGAGATTGTTGGAAACAGCATCCTAGCCTATGTTTGATGATAACAAACCCTACTGAACTGTTCTAATATGTTTGTTAAGTGTGTCACAGGTCCATATACATTGAGACGGTCATGATTACTCAGGTTACACATGTACGTACTCAAGTACGTAGAGATACAAGGCTGAAACTACATTTGGAATTATGCAAGCTGCTCAAACAAGAGAGTATAGCTATGAAACTCTACCCTAGAGTTAAACATAGGCTATAAACATCATGGAAATTTTCTCAGGAATTATGGAAATTGTTTGAAGCCAAAATACGGGGAAATACGAGGAAATACAGAGTATACAAAGAAGAAACTTTTTCTACAAGTGGTGAAATGAGGTGAAACAATTCTAACATGTATATATTAGGCTCTGGGATTTTTGAGAATTTTTTCAGAATTTTTGGGATTTATCTGATGCCAAAATACGGTGGAATACGTCAGAAATACACTGAAAAATCGACATATGGTACTGTTCATACGACGGCTGCCGACATGCCGACTTTGCGGACCACAAATTTAACACGGGTTTGACCCGCGAGCCGCCTCGTGGCGGATCCCTTGGAACAGTAACCAAACCTGTTAAGTTCAATCCTATATAAACCCATGTACACTCTTCACATTTTCATCAATAAGTGGAGTTCTAGAGATCCAAATTGAGTTCCGTAAGAAGCGTTGCGACCGTGACTTCATCCCCGACGCAGTGATAGCAAGTTGAGCAGCTAGTTCCTCCTGTGCAGCAAATGAGATCATTTTGAGTGAGGAACTTCTACCGACTACTTCCACGGGGACAGCGACTACTTCTTCTACAGACATCCGATCATCATTCCGTAAGAAGCGTTGCGAAGCTACTGATGTGCTGAAAGACGACAACCAGAGAGATCTTCACAAATGAGCTTTCTAAACTCTTGATCTTATTTATTTGTGAATACGTTGTATTATTTGTCGTTGAGATTTTGGTTTACACTTTCTTCCACTATATTGTTTTGGGAAATCCGAGTTGTTGGGGCATATCAGATTAGGAGAGCATCATTATATTGTTATTCTTTTTGGGCTTTGGTGAGCTAGGGTTAGTCAGTGTGGTTAGAGTTGGGGCTCTAATCTTGTGTGACTGTAACTGCTTAAAGAATCAATTTTAGTGATGTTGTTCTGGGGTGGATGTAGGTCTTGGGAGACCGAACCACGTAAATCTTCTGAGTCATCTGCTTGATCTGGTTGTGATCTTATCTGCTCTACTATTGCTTCTTCATATTTGTTTTAATTAGACTTAATAATTTTTATCTTGCAATAATTTGGTCAACGGCCTATTCACCCCCCCCCCCCCCCTCTAGGCCCTATTTAGATCCTACAATAACTTGGTACTTAAGCATGATGCCAGAATAGTGATCTGCCGAGAAGTTTAATGGGATTTATTACATGTTGGACACCTTCCTGAACAACATCATACATAGGATTACTATTATTGTTATCATTTAAATTTACGGCAATGCTTGTTATCATGTACCATAACGCTTGCCATGTGTGTGTTCGGCCTCCATAATATTTTCTTCCCCCACAATAATAAAATCCCTTGGTCATATATAAGCATTGACCACAACATATTAGCCGCAAACCTCCTGGGAGGTACTCCAAGGCCTCAAGTCCCACTCTCAATTATCATAAATGAACTTTAGTCATAAATTGCTACATAAATCAGCTCAATTTTCAGCTGGTAGTAAAAAATATAATATTTTGGCTAATTTTTTTTAAAAGCTAACATTGTTATGAATCAACTACTGGGGGAGGAACCCCCAGCCCTTTATTTATAGGCAGTATAGGAGAGTAGAAGATAGGATACATAGATATGGGCGTATCTCTAAGATACCCTCAATCCTAACCGACTCTGGTATTTCCATTCACAACACTCCCCCCCTTATCCAGTCATAGGTGTGGACTCTGCTCAAGAATACTTCCGGATTCTGAGCGTAATAGGGGTCTCACATGGGGTGGATACTTCAGGATCCTGAGTTGGTGAGGTTTGCCTCGTTAAAACCTTTAGCTATGGAAACCCCTGTGGGAGAAACCATAGTTAAGGAAAAAGAGTTCAAACGCTCTTTAACTCCCCCTGATTTGTACAAGTGACTCTGCTCATAAATACTTCTGGATTCTGAGCGTCACAGAGGGGTGGATACTTCAGGATCCAGAGTTGATGTGATTTGCCTCGTTAAAACCTTTGGCTATGGAAAACCCAGTGGAAAAAACCATAGCTAAGGGAAAAGAGTACAAACTTCATCAACTCCCCTTATCTGTAAAAGCTCTTAGGCTTTCAGATCTCCTAGGCTTATCTCATCACTCCTATTTACAACATTCCAAAAATATACAGAGATTACAAATATTATCACCATTGAGCAGCTGCTGAGTCTAGAAACTCTGGAGAGGTGTGCTAAGTTTCGTTGCCTCTGATGTGGTCTTCAGACTATGTGGTCAGCTCCACAATACTAGCCTCTATCCCAGTCGTCACTGGGATGTGATGTACCACCAGGCGCCCTCAAATACGCCATTGGTGTGATTTTGGAATAGTGAGGATCTCGGAATGATCGGATGATTGTTTCTTCATAAGTTGCTTTGCAGATCTGCAGTAGATTGTCATCCCACTGTGGGTACTCGTTCTGTGATTTCTCAATATAGGGACCAGACCTGTAACCTGCATTTGCATAAACATTGGAGGATGCTACTTCATATTGTAAGTCCAAATCTTTCGACCCTTGGAGGAAGCGCAGAAGGCTTAACTCCAGTCTAATGGCCCTTTTAGGTGCCAACTATCTCTGGCTAATGAGTTTACTGCAACTGATATATCAAGACGCGTGCAGTTAGCCAGGAGTCCTTGATTGCACTTAGATAAGGGACTTTAGGACCAGTTATATCCTCCCCCTCTTCCAGCGATCAGAAGGGTTCTTTTTGTACATCCATTAAGTATACTCCCATAGGTGTACTTTCGATGACAATGATCCTTTTAATTTCTCCAACGCACTTCTGGGCGTATGTAACAAGATTCTATGAGCCATGACTTTATATTTGCCTAGGTGTTACATTTTATGTTTAATAGTCAGGCTTAAACAGATGTTTCGGTTTTCTCTTCAGGAGATCCGATGAGATTTTAGTTGTTTACAACTATGATCTCTAATCATGTTCTTTACTTAGATGCAAAGACAACCCTCAGTAGGAATCATTGATTTGTCAAGTATTCTCTTGGTTGTACATTATTTATTATACTTATTGTTTTTTCAATAGAATAGACGTCCCGAAGTCTATTCAGACATTTAAGGAAATGTGGAATTTATCTTTACCAAGATATCCACAAAGGTACGCCGTCACAACATCTAATAACAGCATATCCAAAATTTCCTTTGCCAAATTGTAAGGTATTCTCTTTTGATAACTTAGGGAGACTGATGCATCATTTATGAGTCATGCTCATTTTAATTTGTACGATCCCTAGTTTCAGCGAAATTTTCCCTTTGGGCTATAAGCTATACCTTATATCATACGATTTTATATTTATTTTTTCTTATGTGTGCAATACTTATTTTACCCACAGGTTTGACACCTTTTGGTGTCTGGACTTCAGGTCCGAACATTTCACGTTTCATAAGTGAGTCCAGCTCATCTTTTATTGCCTCGTTCCACATTTGGCCAATCTCTACGTTTGCATGTTAGCAACGGAGTATGGAACGATATTTTATAAACATCATCGCTTCTGCGATATATATGGCAATATGATATCTGAATACATTGTCTACAATTATGTTCTTTCTGTCCAACACATCCCCAGTACGTACAACATTTACTACATTTTCAGTTTTTCCCGTCAGTTCCTCTGCAGTAGATTCCAGGAAGGGTGAGGGTGTGGACATGAGCTCATTATCCCGTAGTAGTATTGTCTTAAGGTCTCCAGGTATTTTCTTTTTTCTTAAAATTTCTATCCTTGGAGCCTAGTGGTCTGCCTCTTTTCCGTTGAGGATTAGCCACTTCTGCTGCTGATGGATTGCATCCATTCTCGGGGATGTCAATCCTAGCTGGAGTTTTTGCAGCAAGGATGTGTCATCTGACAATCTTCTGGTTGTCAGTGAATGAGTCCGGTAACAGGTGAACCTTGTTCTATATGTGGAGGATCTTCAAGATCTCATCTTCACATTGTTTTGTTACCGGATCATGGTGGGTCAAACTTTTTGTATCCCACGTTATAGTTTGCTTCGCACCAGATTTCCAGTATCTGGGCCTATTTTGGGGAAACTCGTCTCATCGAAATCACAGTCTTCAAGATGTGCCTTAAATACATCTCCCGTTTAGGATTCTAGGTATCTTATAATTGAGGACGAGTCAAACTCTACATAGATACCTAGGCGAAGTTGAGGACCCATTTTTGTCCTCTGTGGTGGTGCGATGGGGATTTAAACTGCGCTACCGAAGATTCTCAGATGAGAAATAATCGGTGGAATTCCATATGCAAGTTGCATTGGAGACTCTGACCTCCAGAGGGTCTTATTTTCATTTACATTGCAGCATGCAAAATTTGCATGTCCACATGCATCCATGGGCAATCGGGATTTAATGGACATTCAATCCATTGGAGTCTACTTATCAGTGACTCTGCCGACCCATTTTGGATATGAACATGCGGCACTGTATGTTCATTTTCTATTCACATTGCTTAGCAGTACTCTTGAAATGACTGGGAGGTATATTCCTCAACATTTACCAGACTTATTTTCTTTATTTGATTGTCTGGAAAATGTGCCCGCAACATTTTTATTTGTGCTAATAGCTTTGGAAAAGCTAGGTTGCGGGTCATTACTAGACACACATACTAGTATTTGAGGATGCAATTACTAGTACAATAAAGTACCATAATAGCCCACTAGGGGGTGGATCTGTCCACATCAATCTCCTTATTTTTCTTTCGAGGAAGCGTGGAGATTATTTTGTCAGATTTTAATAGAGATGGCCTTGTAATTTGTTTTCCCTTATAGCAAAGGATGCGATGGAATTCTCCCATCTGAAGAATCTTCTGGTTCTTCAAGTCATACTCATAGGATAAGATGTTGTGCATCATCACTGATCCAGGGTGGCCAAGTCTATCATGCCAGAGTAAAAACTTGGCTGATGTCGGGCACTTCAGGTGCTTAGTTTAATTTCGCTTCCTTTCTCCGAATCTTTGTATGGTTGAGGCTTGTAAGGCTCTCAAAACGTTCAAGTATGGATTTTAATCCTTTTTCTTGAGACGTTACATACAGTAATTTGTTTTTCATTTACATTTGTTGTTTCCAAATGGAATCCGTTGAAACGGATGTCCTTGAAACTTAGACAATTTCTTTTGGGATTCGGAGAGATTACTGCATCCTTTATTTTCGTTTCTGTGTCATTTGGGGGGAGGGCAACAGTGTTGCGATCCCTGGATCTTCAATATGGCCTTGCTGTTGGGCTTTGTATTGAAAGATCGTATGTGTTTATTGTCTACTAATCAGTCATGAGAGCAGTTCATCTATTAAAAGATGAATCTTATAGGCACATGCATTTTCAGATAAACATTTTCATTCAAAATCAAATTACATAATATGAAAGCTCTCATAACATGAAATGTTCTAAACAGTTTCCTAAGATAAAAATAGAAGGCTAATCAAGCAGGTCATCATGTTCGAAGTTGTCAGCTGTAAACTTGACTGGAGCATCAGAGGTCATCAGGTTTGTTTCAGCTTTATTTTTCTTGTTCTCTTTATACAAATCCTGGAGATGCTGCGGAGTTCTACACACTCTGGACCAGGGCCTTTCATGCCACAGCTACGGCACTGGTCTTTCCATTCCTCTTGGGTGGGGGTGCATCATCTCTATTTTTGTCATTTCGGCGCCATGTGAACTTCCGCTTACTTTCATTTCTTCGTTGCTGGACTCGGCCCCTAGCCTTTTTGTTCTGTCCCCCTTTATGTGGTCTTTCTTTTCGTTTGTTTGCCCTCTTCTTTCAAGAAGAAGAGGCATTATGGGCTTCTGGGAGGGGGGGCGCAATGCCAGGGAGCGCATGTTGTGAGTGGCGAGAAGCTCTCTGTTTTGTTTAGCCATGAGTAAACATGACAGCAGCTCAGAATATTTGATGAACTTGCGTTCACGGTATTGCTGCATTAGTATCGCATCTTTTTCATGGAAGGACGTATACGTCTTTTCCAGCATGCGATCTTCTGAGACTTTTCACCACACAACTTCAGGCGTGAGGTTATGCTTAAAAGTGCTGAGTTGTACTCAGCAATGGACTTAAAGTCCTGCAGTCTCAGGTTCTCCCACTCATATGGTGCCTTTGGGAGTATAACATCTTTCTGATGTTTATACCTATCCTCAAGGGCAGTTCATAGCTCAAGTGGATTTT
>JAULAV010003956.1:0-24987 GCA_030789695.1 Scilla litardierei | reverse complement strand
TCAAGAGTTGAGACATCTAACCTTTAAGCTCATCAAGGGAGGTATTAATATTCTTGAATTGAGAGGTGGTGTCATTGTTAAACTTGGTTTTTCCGCTCATGAATGCTTCCAACGTGGCTCTAAGTTGGGCCTTAGTGGCACTGGTGCATATTGTTGTGGAAGGGGGCAATTGAAGTACCCCGGTAGTCTGTACGGCCCAGATGGCCTAAACCCATTTTGTTGTTGCGTCCCTTATTGCTGAGGAGGTGGTTGAGGCGGCCTTTGAAACTGTGGAGGTTGCAGCCCTCCATTTGGATTCCCGTAAGATAATCTGGGGTGATTTCTCGCTGCCGGATCTTGCCATTGGTTCCGTACATCTCCTTGCACAAAATGTACCTGCTCAGGTCGCATGTCTACTCCATTATATGATCCTTCATTAGGGACATAGCCTTTCTCTAAATATTTTTCATGGGTAGAGTTGGCTGGAGCGCTAGAGGTGGTTGGAATAGCATCCAACTGTTGTTCAATTCTTGCTACCTGCTTGCAAAGAGTTTCAATGTGAGTATCAAGATGACTAACAATTTTGTACCTCGGGATTAATCTTAATGATGGAGTGCTCCTCGCTCCATTGTTGATTGTTTGCAGCCATGTGCTCCAGTAGAGATATAGCTTCTTCAGACGATTTATCCAAAAGGGCACCTTGTGACAGCATCTATGATCATCTTTGTGCTCAACTGGAGCCTATTATAGAAACTCTGAACTAGATCCCAAGCCGGGATTCCTTGATGTGGAATTGGTGCTGAAGATCTTTAAATCTCTCACAATCTTCATAAAGGGACTCTTGAGGCAATTGCTTGAAGTTGGAGATGGCTCCTCGAATCCTCACCATTTTGGACGGTGGGTAAAATTTATCCACGAATGCTAGAGCCAGTTGCTCCCAAGTGGTGAAGTGGTTGGAAGGATGAGTTCGCAACCAGTATGAGGCCTTGTCCCTCAAAGTAAAAGGAAAGAGCATAAGCTTGATAGCATCGTCGCTTACATCCTTGGCCTTGAATGTGTCGCACTTCGCCAAGAAAGTATCAATATGATGATTTAGGTTCTCATGTGGATGCCATGGAAGGGATCTTGCTGCATCAGATTAATTAACCCGGTCTTCAGCTCAAAGCTACCTACCGCCAGTTGCAGCCTCAAAATAGAAGAAGTGCTCCCATAGCTTGGCTTCATATGGTCCCAGATGGACCCAGTACGAGGCAGAGTGGTGGTACGCTCTGCCATCAGATCAGAAGATGTCTGACCCCTTGTCAAAGCTCTGAGTGTTCGTGTGGTTTTTTCGATCTCAGGATCAAATAGTAATTCCTTGTCATTGCTTCTGATGCGTGTAATCATGCACAACAAAAAACTCAGAAGAATACCGTGAGTAGCAAAGTAATAAAAGAGAATAAAATGATGGAAAGACAAGAGATGGTAAGATTTGCAGACAATTTCTTCAAAATAAATATAGCCTAAGTAACACCGTACAATCCCCGGCAACGACGCCAAAAACTTGATGCACCCAGAATTAACACCTAAAAGCCACTTGGCAGTGTCACTAATTCCAGGCACTGAATGGTTCCTAAATATCGATTCTGGGCTCACGAACACAAGCAGACGGTGTCATGTTATAATATAAAAGATATCGATCCCACAGGAAAAGTAGCAGTGTATTGATCTCAGGTTATTTCTAAGTCTCAGAAAGAGGTAGCAGTTGGTTTGAACGATTGGTTGATTGGTGATGTTTGATCAATATAAAGAGACTAGGGCATTAGGACTCACCGCTTGGATCGTCGGAGGTCAATGCTAGGTTAGGACTTCTACGTTGCATTGGTTTTATTGGGGATTGTAGCATCTAGGAAGTGAATTCATGCGTCTAGCCTTCATGAATCTAACATACCGTATTCACCCCACTCTCACGACAGATGCATACGATATGTGAATTAAGGATCTATAATAATCTCACCACTCTCGTGGGTCGAATGCTCTCAACTCGCACCACTCTCGCGGGTTAGAGCGTCGAGGTATTTCGATGGCTCCCATTGACAAAATGGCGGTAGCCGTCAATTATTGGTATAGTACGTCGGTGGATCCCATCAAGACATGAGCCGGGCATGGTCACAAGCATTGGTTGAATCCACTAACTCCCTAATTAAATCCATAAGCTACTCCTTAAGCTAATCGATTCCACCAACCATGGGCACGATCTCAGTACAAGTTCTCCTAGGGATTTTGCTAGATCAACCAAAATACTCCCCCTTTATGTCCAATGCAACCTAAAAATCCTAACTTTGCATCTTTTTCCTAAGATCCTAGGGCTAATCCATTAGCCCTAGATAGGGCTACTCAAGCATAGTAAGAAAGACAAAGAAAGATGCGATTTTTACCATGGAATTCATCATAACAAAAACAGATAAAAGATTAGAATACGTACCAACCGCGATGTAAGGCGATAGCAAATCAAAGAGAATTAAGATCCAATATATTCCAAAGCAATAGAATAATAAAAAGCGAGTCTTTTATCTCCTACAATTAACGACGGCTCAAATCTCAAACCTAGATCTAAAAAACTCTAATTAAAATCTAAACTTACGCTAAAACTCGTGATGTCCAAAATATTAAAGGAATTGTGCTTATATACAAGGGTCATGTACCCCCACAAATAAATCTCAGTTTTCTAGAAAGTTGGGCACGCATGTTGCTTGGGCGTGTCGGCTACTCGACTGAGCAGGTGGCTGCTCGGTCAAGTCTACTCGTTGGCCGTGGTTCGCTACTTCTGCTTGCTTGTTTCTGATATGGGCTACTCGGTCGAGTAGCCCCTACTCGGTCGAGTAACATGGGGTCCAAACTTGCCTCCAAAACACTGCTCTGTCTTTAAGCTACTCGGGTCGAGTAGGTGACCTACTCGGTCGAGTAACAGGTCTTGGGGAGAAGCTCGAATCTGCGTTCTGTATCGGGTCGACTCGGGTCGAGTCGCCTAGTTGCGCGGTCGAGTGGGCGTATCCGTTTCCTGTGCTGTATCTGCGTGTCAGCTCGGCCGAGTAGCTGTAAGCTACTCAGCCCGAGTCACCTGGGAAACTGACTGGGCTGAGGGCTTTTTGATTATTTCTCTCGCTTGCTTCTTCTACTCTCCTTCAATCTTCTTCTAAACTGCGGTGAACTCCAATGGAGCATTGCCAATGACATCATGGACGCGCTGGATGTGTCCATGTCTTGAATCATCTCCAATTCGCTCCAAAATCCCTGAAAATCCACAAATCTATGCAAAACTAGAATATGGTGTTAGAAGTGCATTAATATATAAAAATATGGATTTCGGAGGCGAATATGATATGCAATGAGATGAAATGATGTGGTAAAACATGGAAAATATGGACACATCTGTCACCGACAAGTTGACGAAGGTCCGGGGTTTCTACGCGACCCAGAAGGAGTCATTCGTCGAACTGGAGAAGGTCGCGGAGGAGACAAAGAAGAGGGCCGGGGACAAGGAGGCCCGGAGGGTCACCGCCGAGAACATCCTGGCCACATAGAGGGAGGTGTCCGTGAAGAAGAGCACCGACCTTGAGTGGCAGGCCGTCGAGCTGGAGAAGGTCGACCTGGACAAGGTTAAGGATGAGGCCGTCCGCCAGTACCAGGTCAAGGAGTTCGTCCCTGCCCTACCAGACATAAGGGCCGAGGGCTTCAACGAGGGGTGGGAGGCTGGCCTTGAGATGGTCAAGACAAGGTTAGGGAAGCTCTACCCCAACCTTTAGATTGACTTCTCCCGTCTGTTGTCGACCTTCGAAGATGAAGGGGGGCTTCCCTCGCTACAGGCGCCCAAGGGGCGGAAACTCCGGCCAGCCGCGACTAGGTGGGCGACCAGGCGGACTCCCAGGTCCTAAAAGGTGGCGACCGAGTTGAGGCACTGTAGCTTGGGGTCGTCAATGTATGGTCGACCTTGAGGTCGGGCTTGAATTTTTGTAACCTGTATTGTTAATATAATGAATGAAATTTGAAAATTTCTTTGCTTACTGTTGTTGTTTGTATGCCTTGTTTGCTTGCTATTGTTATTCTCTGCTTTGTGTCTTTGTATGTGTATGCCCCCAGCATTTGGAATGGACGAGCTTAATGTAATGCCCCACTCTGTCCCAGGTATTCCAGAGTAGCGAGTGTTACAGAGGAAGAATAGAAAAGAAATACATTAGAACCTGCAGGCTACTGCGTACGTGCTGGGAAGTATAAGTAATGCTCCAACTCAACACATTAACAACATAGAAAAACACACTGTATAAAGAACAAATAATTCATTTTATTATATCATTACATAGAGTACATCATACATCATCTGTACAAGGGGGTACAAAAGTGGGGAACAACAAAAGAAGAGAAACCCCCAACCCAAAAAGTAAAAAAAGATGTCCACACCCAATACAACACACCCGCTAATCTACCCCAGGAAAGTCCAACTGAACGAAGTCGCCCGCAGGCTCTACCTCTGAACCGGGAACAACCTCTGGTGTCAGGACCCGCACATGCTACACTGGTCATACTCCTGAAAACCACAAAGAGGGGCACGTCAACACGTGACCCAGTAGGAACTCCTAACATCGCTAGTAGGATCCAGTCTTAAAACCGGTCTTTCTAACTAATCATCTATCTACTGGTGACACAACAACCACAGAACTAATCCAAAATTTAAATAAACAAAACATACAAGTGATGGAAGTAAAAAGTAACTGAGAACGGAAAGTACATAATCATAATTAGTTAAAGTTTAGACGTTTAGTTAATGTTTAGAAACTCGAGTAACTCATAGGACGCTAAGGAGCCGGAATTCACTCAGGGTGGGTGAAAAGTGGTACCTCAACCATTGATACGGGCACTGGAGGGGCCTCTTGTAACTCCCTATCCGAACGGCGCAAGGTACGGGAGGAAGACAAATCTCGGTTTTTCATGTGACAAACAGAGAAAACCATCAATTACCGTCATGGTGCATCACGAGTACACCACCGGCCTCTCTAACTCTAGTCAACTCCTCCTCACGGGAGTGACAAGCGAGTGAGAAATCTATCATATGTCTGCTCCTTAACTCATAAAATTTACACATGTTTCCCCCAAACCCGTATCTGGAGTCTCACCCATCTTAGAATAAATCAAGCGCTCCCGATATTTATCACGCTTCCTCACTCTCAGTTTACGAATCAATTTCTTATTTTTATTATTTTGGCGATCTCAATTACCGCATTCACAGTTCCTCGTTTCTTTATCAAATTATCGATGTCGTGTTGTTAACAACGAACATCGCATCATTATTTCATAAAAAGAGCATTCCACCATTATACATCGATGCTCAGATTTCATCCAATTCAATAATCCGGAAAATTACATACTATGAGGCATAAAATTGGAACATACTAACAACTGGTATGGAAATTTAACATGGAGCATGTCATTATAATTATGACAATTAACATGGAACACATCACACTAGCATGTCATTTCAATTGTGGCAATACCATGAAGCATATTAATATATTCATGGCATGAAGCATGAAGCATGAAGCATGAAGCATGAAGCATGAAGCATGGAAGTTAACAAGGATAAATATAGCCATGACATGTTAATATAAAAGTTAACAAGAATACGTAGTAACCTACTAACATAGATAAAACATGAAGGTTAACAATAACTAATGTAGCAACAAATTACCATGTATAAAACATGTAAATTAACAACAAATATCATTACTATTAGTGATAAGCATAGAAGCATAAAAATTGCATTCTAACCAACATATAGCAACATTAAGCATTAATATTGAAAGTGAGATTTGATCGCGCCCGGATATACACCCGAAAAACGACTGTAGTTTTACCGCAAGCGCACGGCGTAGTGGCGAGCGGGTATTGAACACAGGGAGGACAATTGACAGTATCTTACTTTGATCTAGCTATTGGTGGAATAAGAATAGTTTTGATGGTAGTGTCACAATCGTTCAAATAGCAAATAGATATCAATATAATAAAGGCGTCTAGGGATAGGAAATCCCCACTACGGACCGTTTCTTATCCTTGTGGATCATGAATATCAATGTTGCAAGGATTGAATGTAGGTGAACTAGTCGCAACTTAATGTAGAACCAAGCTCACGCTCTCGCGCTATTGCCGGTCTATAGTAACCTAGATTAGGGCCCACTCTCATGCAACCCCTAACCGAAGCCACTAGCGTGAAGGTCGACATCATCGTCCAATCGCAACTCGAATCCACTCTCGTGCAAACTCGAGCTACGACCTAGGTTATGATAGTTCGTATTCGTCCAATCTCTTGCAAACGAATATTAGTATAAATTTATAATAAAAATCCTAGCTTTGGTCAAATCTCTTGCAAACCAAATCTAGAGAATTTCGATTATAAACCTAAGTCGAATATCTAGGCCTTCCCATCAATTGAGATCCAATCTCTTGCAAATCCCAATCGATGGAAATTCCTAGCTACTCGCAATAAATCAATCAAAACCTAACCTTTCTTCAATCCTAGCAACAATTCTATTCATTCATCACAATTCAAAAGATCGGGTCCATAGGGTTCATCCCCATACCATAGAACGAATAAACTACTCACAAATCATCATGGAAATCTCAGAAATAAAGCAATAGATCATAGCACAATTCATTGCAAAGAAGAGACAATTCATAAAAATAAGGTTTTTTAGCAAAAAAGAACAAACCAAAATTGTCGCCTATGATCTCCAGCTAAGATTTCACAAAAGAATAGCCGTCAAAAAATAATAGAAGTCTCTCGTAAAACTAGGGATAAAACTAGGTTTAAATACAAGCCAAAATCATCCAAAAAAACCCTGACAGAATTGCCCCTGCGCAGCCCAAAAATCACAATCTGTGTAGCAGTTGGAATGCGTCACTCGGCAGAGTAACAATGTCACTCGGCCGAGTGACAGACCCAATAATAAAACAGAGAATCTGGGGGTTTCGGGGGGGGGGGGGGGTCTGTCTCTCTAACTGACTCGGGCGAGTAGGCTTCTTTACTCGACCGAGTAAGCAATCGTGCTCGGCCGAGTAGGCTTCTCAAACTTTTCAGTACATTGGCCCTTTCTCAGTTGAAAATCCCTGTTCTACTCGGGCGAGTGAGCTTTCTCACTCGGCTGAGTAGCCTTCCTTGCTCGGCCGAGGAAACTTTGAAATTTTGCTGTGCATATCAGTTTCACTCGTCCGAATGCAGCTTGTTACTCGGCCGAGTAGGCTCTCTGTTCGGCCGAGTAAGCTGCTTCTGGGCTCTTTTCTTCTCCTCCTCGCCTCCTCGTCGATTCTATTGAATTTCTTCCTCTTCCGCTCATCCTCTAGCGCTGCTAACTCCTCAAACAATCTGTGGGTGACGCTCCGATGTGCGCAAAAGTCCTTTGATCTCATTTTTGCTCCAAATCGCTCCATATCTCTTGAAATATGACAAAAACAAGAAATAGTGAAAAGCAACGCAATATCGTCGAATAATGGTGGAAAACGCGATATGGGCGATCGAAATGACATGAAAACATGCAGAAAAAAGGTGTAAAATAAGGAGCGATCAAAATCCCCCAAGCTTACCTCTTACTCGTCCTCGAGGAAGATGAGTAAAAGGCGAACCCGGCGGGTAAAAATAAGGAAAAAGGAAAAAGAAGATAGAAAAGAAAACAGAGGGAGGTGCTAGATCATTTTCTCAGGACGTGGATATACTTACTCCGATAGCATACAGCGAATAAAAACATGCCAAAGATTTTTATCTCGATATCAAGATCATATAAGGATGCATTCAATATAGAAACCCAAGAATATCAAAATGATATGAAATATGAAATCACTCTAGAATTAGCATCGTCTGAAGCATCTAAAGCAATATACATAATCATAGACCACACACTCTTCAATTGATCGCTTTCTATCTGGAGTATAAGAGGTATCACACAATATGAAGCAATAAGAATAGAAAGGAGTGGTTTTCATGAAATGCATGCTAAGTTTCAATTCCTGGACTTCGTAAAACTTTTAGTAATCTCACCGAGTATAGAAAATTACCTAACTTAGGTTGTCATGCACAGACAAGTAGCCACTCTTTCACACATCATTGGATCCTCTCCCCCAAGCTTATCTATAAGCGTGGTGGCATCAAATAAATCAATAAGACCATCCCCTTTTTTGGAGCTCCAAGAAATAAAAAGAATAAAGAAGGAATGAAAGAGACAAAGAATATGAAGTGGGATCATGTATGAACTTCTTTTCTCTTTTCTTTTCCTTTTTTTCTTTTTTTTCAGCAATCAATATATACAATAAGGATCCCAAATCAAAAGATAGAGAGATATACATGAATATTTTTTTCTTTTTAATTTTGGGGGGTTGTAGCGGGGATTTTTGTAGCGGGGGGACATGCCAATATAGGATTCGCTAAAGGGAGATTCACCAATGATTATAAGTATAGAAATAATGCTCAAGATATGTGGAGAAAGAAAAATATGTAACACTCGATTCACTCTATAGAATGTGCACGACAAATTTCAGCAGAGTAATGTAATCTACTCAGTTTGATCTCAGAAAGTAAACTAATCCAGTTATATCAACATAGCATTCATTCAATCAAACTGAAAGTGAAGCGTACAATTTTCATGCAATAAGAAGTGATATAAGACAACAAAGCAGTACCCCATATATAGGCAATCAATGCGTGAAGCTTGGAGTTTTTTTATGAAGAGTATACAGTAAATCATCAGACTCGGCTAATAGAAGAATTTCATCCATATTCATATAACAAGGGTGTGGGTTACTATCTCGAATGCATAGCAAGCATGGTATATGATATCTGAAATAAAAACGATGGTATGCCAAGATAATATGTATATAGAGATAAGCTAATACCACGCCATCATCATCACAGAAAATTCATCTCTAGCAAAAAGGGCTAAAGAAAATAAGGATAAAAGAAAAATCAGAACTACTATACATATGCAGCACACAAAAAGTAAGAAAACGTGATGCATGTAAAAAACATGAAAAAGTTGGTGAAAATAATCGTAAATAAAGAAAGGTGGAAAAATAGAAGAAAAGGTGAGGAGAATAAAAGGTACGTGAGATACTCACTCCCCCAAGCTAAACTGCACAGTGTCCTCAATGTGCAAAGTGTGGCACACCGAGAAAAAAGATATGGATGGGGTGGGTGAGGATGCATACATGATGGAAATATAAGAAAAATGAGATGGGTATGCAAATGATGTATGCAGAGATGCATGTGGTGCATGCAGAGATCAGAATGGCGCAATATAAGTGTCCCCAAAAGTACCTCCTCTCTCCCAAAATGATATAGACAGGTATGAGCAAAATGTGACCAAAACGTGTGTGGAGGAGGGGTGCAAAATCAGCAGGCGAAAAATATCCATAATAGCAGCAGCAAAAGCATAAGAGGCATCCACAGTGTGCCTAAGGGGTGGTGGAGCACTAGCACCGTCCTCTGGGGAGGTGGTGGTGGCGATGGCTGCTGGGTAGTGGTACGGGTAGTGGCATGTGATGGCTGTGATAGACACGCAAGAATCTAGTTTAGGCTAGCCTGAATACCAGGAAGTAAAGCGACGTGCCTCTGTACAGCAGCGACGGTAGCGGAGAGAGCTCGAAAATCCCCTCTGAGCCCACTAACTGCCCCCTCTAGAGCACGGATGTGCTGAACTAGGGTGTCGGGGGGCGGTGGAGCAGAGGGTCGTACAGGTGAGGAACGGGGCTGTCTCGCACGGCTACCGTAAACAACAGGTGCAACTACCTAGTGGGGCTGAGGTGTTGTGCTCACAAAAAGATGCTCGGCCTCTGGGGGAGGCTGAGACGCAGGAATGGTAGAAGAAGAAGGAGCAGCAGCGGAGGCTGAAATGGTGACTGAGTGCGAGGAGGATAGAGTGGTCGCTGACACAGAAATAGGGACAGACGTCACAACACTCTCAGAGAAGATAACAAAAGTGGAGACAGTAAGGTCGACGACTGAGGAGGTCATGAAGTGCAAAGGAAATGACTCCACAGGGGTCGAGAATAAGAAAGAGGAAAGGGTCTCCACTGCGGAGGCAAAAGAGGGCTCGTCGCTCTCAATAATGGTGGCAGGACGCTCATGGCTCACAGCAGAAATGGGGTGGATGGAAATCGGCACAGTGGTAGTGGTGGTGGTGGACTCAGCAAGGGTACTTCCAATACGACAGAAGTGTGGACAGAGGTGTCGGGAGGTGCAGATGAAGCAGGTGCAGGCTGAGGTATCACAGGGTCCAGGGGTGGAAGGAGGGGCTCCAGCTGAGCACCCTCAGGCTCAAGCACGTACGCAGCAGGGATGAAGACGTCCATCGCTGGAATCCACTCCCCTCCTGTGGGTCCAATATGGGTCTGAGCAGGGCTCGGGAGAATCATGTAATCAGCGCCAAAAGGACCGTGCAGCCACACCTAGTGGTGTTGACCATGAGGACGAAGCATCCTCATCCGAGCTATAACATCTATGGAAAGAGAAGTGGGGCCTGGTGATATAAGCAAGCCAGCAGGGAGGTTAACTCCGCATAAGGGAGCCAGTAGGGTAATCAGACCACCGCAACAGATAGGCATCCTAGCGCCAACAGAAATAACGATGCGGTCCAAGTACCAATTGGCTATGTCAATCTCGATGGCGGGGACCAAAACGTCTCCACCCCTCTCGAAGGCCCGCGATCGAGTCATCGCATAGAGCATGTAGAGCTCAGGCATCGACATCGTCCCCAGCTCATACCTCGGTAAGAAAGTGGTCGCCATAAGGCACTGTGCAATGCAGAGGCATGGGTGGAGGATCGCGGAGGCCTTGGCCCGGCTAGGGTCAAAGGCGAGGGGTGATCCTGTGATACGTGTCCAGAAGGCGTGTGTGTTAAATGACGGCGGTGGGATGTACGTGGGACTGTAGGCTCGGTCTGGGTCCGGGACAAGGGGCCACTGAAAGTAGGCTCGGAGCATGTCGAGAGTGACCTTGCACTCATGATCCATCAGTCGAAAAGAGCAACCCCGGGGAGTCCTAGTGATAGAACTCAGGACCTCTAGTGTCGGGCGGATGTAAGTGTCCGACGACATCGACAAAAAGTCACGCCACCCCCATGTTGTCATAGAACTGGAGTAGCCCCTCTAATACCCCTAGGCACCCAAAGTCGGCTATATGCACGAACCTAGTGGATACGATCGAGCGATGGGAGATACGCTCAAATCTGGCGCGCTGCGCGTCATCTCTGAACGTAATCCCCAGCGTGTCGAATGCGGGGGCGGGCTGTGCCGGTGGTGGTGGGATAGGTGCGGTAGGAGGCGGATGTATGGGTGGTGGTGGGCTAGGTGGAGGGGAGTCTGCCCTAGCGAAAGAGGAGGCAGGATCGCTGGACCTCTTCCGCTTGGAAGCGGGCGCCCTCGTGCGAGACCTAGTGTGGGGCGGCATGTGAGCCGCGGAATGTGCCTGCCCACAAAAAATATGCGAAGTGCTAAAAGTATGGAACGAGTATACCTGAGCATGACGCGAGAGCAAGCAGTCGAAGCATGCGAAGAATCGCCTCCTTTGAGAAGCTCCAAATACGTCCTGAATCTCCCCCAAGCTAGCCTGAAACAAAAGTACTCAAATCAACAATGAATATCAATACGTATGGGGTAAGATCAGGAATAATAGATATATATAGAGATAAATTTATATTTTGGGCTTAATGGGCTTACGGATTGGAGAAAATGGAGAAAAATAGGATTTTTGGGAGAAATAGGGGATGTGCGATAGCGAGGGCGGCGACGCTGGCGTTGGCAGGCGGCGGCGGGCGAGCGACGACCGGTGATGAGTCGGTCGGGGGGGCAGTGCGACTCGAGCGAGGTTGAATGTGATTCGAGCGAGGGGAGGGGAAGGACGAAGAGGCTCGGGAAATTTGGGAATTTTTTGAGTTTAGAAATTCAAGCACGCGGCCGCTGGGTTATAAAGGATAGGTCACTCGGTCGAGTGACGCGTTCACTCGGTCGATTGACACGTTCACTTGGCCGAATGGCACGCTTTAAAATTTTTTCAAAATTATTCCACAGAAGTCACGACTCGGGCGAGTAGACCTTACGACTCGGCCAAGTAGACAAGGGTTATTCGACAGAGTAGCAAGGCTACTCAGAACATTAAAGTGCAAGAAAGTGTCGGATTCCCTCGGGTAAGTGACTAAGTCACTCGGCCGAATGGCATATAAATTACAGAGAGTAGTTTTTAGGATCTTCCCTGATCAGTACTCTACTCGGTCGAGTAGGGTCTTTGCTCGGCCGAATGACTAAGTCACTCAGCCGAGTGGCATGCTGTTTTCAGCTCCAACTCTCTGCATGCATCCTTGAGCTAATATTCATCGCAATTTCAAATTGAATCGATATTTGGGTCTTTCTTTGGGTATGTGTATATGAAGCTTTATTGCACGATGTAGATAATGACACCGTCTACTAGCACATGACCACACTCACTCGCGCTTCACAGCTTGGGCCCACGGCACTAGTCTGGACTCGTTTTCTTTGGTTTAGTGTGATGATTTGTCGTTTGCTTGATTGGTGTATCGTTTTTGATTTTGTTGGCCCTGACGGGCGATTTAGGATTTAGAGTTCTCTTTTTCTCTTTTTCTCTCTATTTTCTCCCTCTGAGCTCCCACTCTCACTCGTCTTCCTCGAGGACAAGGAAGGGTTCAGCTTGGGGGATTTTGACGTGTGTGTATGTTTTATATATCCACGCACATCTTCTTTGTGTTTTTCCGCTATTTTCAACTGTCTCGTATCCATTTTCTCATGTTTTCTCGTTTTCTTTCACTTTTCCGTGTTTTTGTGTGTTTACAAGAGTTTGCCAGCATAGGGGACACATAACAAAGATATCGTAAGTCCCCGGAGAAACGGGAGGTGTCACGTGTGATTCAGGGGGTCAAACGACGAAGATCGCCATCTTTCAGCCCCCACCCGATCGGTTGGACACAGTCAACCGATCGGGTGGTGCACGCGTGTACCACCCGGACAACCGCTGAAGCAACGAGAGTGTCAACCGACCGGTTCAGAGACCGGTTCAGCCCGACTACTCTCTCTGGAAATTGAAGCTGCATTCCAACCAATCGGGTGACCTTCACCCGATCGGTTCATCTGTAGCCGATTCCCCGAAGACACGACCCGGAGAGCTCAACCGACCGCCAGCTGACCGTGCCAAAAATGTCGCAACTTACTGTCTTTTGGGCGACGTTTCCAACCGATCGGTTGATTTATCAACCGATCGGTTCACCCGATGACACCAAGATCCAAACGACCAGCTGCTTCCTCCAACCGATCGTGTCGTCTGACTGGGTGACGTTTCTGAAAATCGTTGCCGAAGTTCGCAGCAGGTCACCCGATCGGGTGATTCTTCACCCGATTGGGTGATGTCGTTTTCTATAAATATAAACCCTAGGTTTCCAGAAACGAGGAGAGTTGTATTTTCTATTTTCTCTCTATTTTGTGTCGGCTGGAATTTATTTGATATTTGTAACGGTCGGTTTCCGATCATACTTTCTTCGTGCACGTGCTTTTGCTCGTGCACGTATTTATTTTAGACTTTATTTGTATCCGTACACTATGGTGTGATATGTCGTTGTGACCCTCTCGGAGAGTAGTAAATTGTGGAACTATTTTGGAACGACATTTCACGGGTCGTTCTCCCACGATTTGACTTTGTTTGATGAGACGTCACGATTTTCACTTTTGTCGTGAGACTCTTTTATTTTTAATTTCGTGCCTCATCATTGAGATTGTGATCCGTCTTCTTAGTTTTCTTTTTCTCGTCGACCCGGTCGCCCCAGTATTTATTTCATAATTTTTGGGCTTCGTTTGACATACTTTCACTTTTTGGCCCAACCTATTATTTTTAGCCCTATGTTTCATTGAATTATTTCTCTAATAATTGACTAATAAAATTTTACAAATGTTGACTTAGCTTTTCCCATGCCATGGCCGCACGCAGGAGAGAGGGTGTGAGATTGTGTTTTTTTATAATGTATTATAACAATTCTTTTAACCTAGGATCAACTCTAGCCTTTAGCCTAGCCCAAGTATCAGCCCTCACCCATTCAAATACTTTTAATAAACCCTAACCTATAGCTCACGTGACCCCTCCTATAAAATATTGACCTAGTTTTTTTAACTTCACAGCAAACATTTTTCCGCCGCAACTTAGCTTCGCAGCAAACCCCTAAGAGCCCGACAACCCCCACTTCTCTCATCTCTCCGGCCCCTCCAACCACCGCCAACCAAGCCAGACCCTTGCCCCGACCATCCCCGTCACCTGCGTCATCGTGGGCCATCGTAGACCGCCGCCATAGCCCCCGAGCGCCACCCTCTTGCGACTTCTACTCCATCCCGAGGCCGCCGACGTCCTGACCCTTGCTCCGACGTTTCCCCGCCGCCAGCGCCGCCGCAGGGCCCCGCTGTTCGCCGGATATCGCCGCAATAAGCTTCCCGCTGCCGTTTTCATCCGTAGCAGCGGCAGCAGATCGCAGCAGCAGTTGCAGCGGCCGCCACCGCCGCTGCCGCCGCCCGCAACCCCTGACCGCCTCTGTCGCCGCCCCTAGTCCCGAAGCCGCCCTTTGCTCCCTCACCTGCAACCAACGAGAAAAGTTTTGAGGTTAGCCTTGTTTTAATCGTTAGGTTAAATACTAAATTGTTAGGGTTTTAAATATTGAGATTAGAGGCTGTTGGTAGTAGATTAATGGGGTTACTATATTAACAGTAGAGTTTTTATGTAGAAACGTTGGTTATCTTGCTTAAGAGATGTTCATGCTTGTGCTGTTACCCCCCCCCCCCCCAACTCAATCATAGGTTAGTTGTTAGTATTAGTATTATTATTATTATTAAATATCTATTAAACTGTGTTAGGGTCTTATGATTCGCATATGCTACTTTTAATATATTTGTTAGGGTTTAATAGTGGTTTTAACATTGATAGCAACCCGTAACTGTGTTTCTAATAGTCGGATGAACTTGCAGTTCTTATACTAGTTAGGATTATGAACAAATTGGTTAGTTGGTGAAATAGATTTGTGAAGAAGACTGTATTTTTCCATCACCATGACAGTGCGTGAATATGTTAGTAAGTGAATTAATTAATTGTTACATAACTGTTAGTTTGTGTGTTTTATATAAAAGAATGTGTTAGTAATACGTTCAGCAGTTTAGTTGAGTTAGTAACAGTTTAATAGTGCTAATGTTTTAGTTATAAAATATGGTCAGGAACTTACCCACTTAGAACCTTATCCCCCTATTAATTATAAGAATTAATAGGTTAGTTGGTTAATAAATTATTTTACCTTAATCTGATATCGAAATTAGTTAACGCAGAAAACGTACGCGCTTTCCGTACGGACTCGTCGACACCAAGAACTCCAGGATCAGGCAATTGAAACTTGCCAACTTGTGCTCTAGGCCGTGTTTTAGGCCATTCCTTTGTTTTTTAGCGTAAAAGAGACTAGACAGTGAAATGATAGCTGTCTAGACGCAACTTTAAGATCTAGCTTGACAACGAAGCTAGATCTGTCACCCTGCCATGTCATTTCGTTCATCCATTTGCATGTCACGTTTAAATTTCCACATCTATATGCATTTTAATTGTACTCTGCGATGCCTATCATGTTTAAATTCCATATCTGTACGCACTTTAATTGTACCCCTGTCATGCCATGCATCAATACATGTCATCCATGCTTGAATGTTGCATTTGTAGCACACGCTACTTATACTTGCTTGTTGAGGCTAGGCACCTGCGTTGCAGGCACAACCCTATGCCAAATACACTTCATGGCTCGTGTTCCAGGAACGAGCTCATGTACAGGGGAAACCCTGGATCGATACACGTGGAGGGGTAGGGTTAAGCGACCACTCAGCTTAGAAGTATGCCAGATCAGTAACTTCAGCTGTAAGGCGTAAACTCTGGGTTTGGGGTAGGGTTAAGCGACCACTCAGCGTAGAAGTGTGCTCGTACAGCCACTTCAGCTGTAAGGCGTAAACTCTATGCACGACGTGTTTACTTGACGTGTTACTAGACGTGTTACTTGACTTGTAAAATCCAAGTGAATGTTTACTAGCTTTGCTATCTTGCCATGTCATACTTGCTGCACTTTACTACTTGTTGCATTCATTTCTTAAACTGCCATGTCCTCGCATACTTCTAGAACTGCTAGGTTGTTTCCTTCTTTTAGTTTCCTTGCACAAGTCTCTTGTAGACTTGCTGACATGCGCCCTCGTCTCTTTTGGGTGTCGCATGTTAGTTTCCGAGCCAGAGTCCGTTGCTGAGGACGAAGTGTTCGTTGACGTTGAGCTTGGGCCCACCGTTGACGTGGAGTACGAGGACACCGGTGATCAGTCGTAGAGAGTTGTTTCTGCATTGCTTTTGCTTAGTTCTTAATAGGTTGTCGGTGCGTAGCACCTTTCTTTTTCAGTAATTTTTCTGTTGGCCATGCTTGGACCTTTTAGACTCTCTTTTTAGCCTGGTGGCTTTTCTGCGATGTTGGAATTTATTTGAGGACGTTCTGAGATTGGAATTTTATTATCTATCTCTTTTCTTTATTATTATTTCTGTTTTGTATCGCATTTGCAGGGACCTATACTTGGTTATTCCAGACGCTTTACAGACTGGAGCTTCACAGCTCCAAGTCTGAGCGGACTTTTCACGCCTCGCCTCCATTTTAGGGAAGCGGGTCGTGACAGGTTTTGTTGATGGCCCATGCAGGTCCCCACTTGCAACTGCGAATTATCAGAACAACGATAATAATTATAGAATGTCCATTAAATAAATTAAAACATCCAAGTAATCAGGCTGAGTCTAATTTTATTCGTTTTCTATGTCATTAGATGGCTGGAAGACACGGGGTGTTTCATTGGGATAGGGATTAGGAATCTATTGGTTACACGGGGTGTTTCATTGTCATCGACGGAAAAAAGACCGCCTTTGACTGTTGGGCCAAGGGGGAATAAACTTGGCGGTTGACTCCCTAGCCATAGCTCACGCCCTTAGCGTAGACATCGAATCCTAACGCGCAGGAGCGGCAGGATGAGATGTTGGGAGTTATCGTTGCGAGCTTAGTGCTTACGGAGTCGGTCAGTGTTAATAGACATGGGAATGCCCACTGACCGAACCCGGGTAGTCCGGCGTATCATCCCGGGCACCGACCGGAATATCGGGCCCATGGGACGCTGGTATCACTCTTAGAGGCAACGTCTCACCATTAGACCCTAATTCCAATCGTTATCCCATCCACTGGTCGTATTAGCGAGAATCACATGATAGGGTGGAAACCGAAGTCACGGGTTTTCCTTTATTATTGTTTAACTCCCTTACCTACAATTCGTGACAAACCATCATTCGATTCGGGCTAGCTCACCCCAAGGGTGAATTCGGTCCTTTCTGACACAAGCACAACCACGCCTCCCTGTGTTCGACCCCAAAGCCACACTACAACACCATGTGCTTGCAGTTATAAATATTTAAATCTCATGCCCCCAATCACATATTATTGCACACTTGCATGCACACAAACCGTGTGGACGTCAAGCTTTATGGCGCCGTTGCCGGGGAGGCAACGTGCTTGTTATTTTTGGATCTTTTGAACCCTTAAGTCTAGCTCACATCCCTATCTCGTGATAATTTTCGCATTCTTCTTTTTCATTTTTAATTTCTTATTTTTATTTTCTATTTTTATCTGTTTCTATCCCACTTTTGCTTCACGGGTGTTTGTTGCTTTTCATGCGCAGGAGTTCAAGGAGTATCGACGACTTGATTCATGTTGATCCGGAGATAAACGCCACCCTGAGGCATCTGACCGCAGAGAAGCGAAGAAGAGAAGATTCCGAAGCCATGGGGGAGAACACCCCACCTCACAAGTCCCTGCTGGAATACTCGATGCCATCCATCTAGTCCACCTCCGCTATCCGACCTCCTGTTATTACGGCGCAAAGCTTCAAGCTTAAGCTGTCTTTGGTGACGTAGATCTAGTAGGATCGATTCTCTGGGGCGCCCATGGAGAGCCCCATCGAACATCTGGACTCCTTCCTCGAGAAATGTGACACCTTCTGAATAAATGGTGTCACGGCTGAAGCAATCCGTCTGAAGTTATTCCCTTTCTCTCTGCGGGATACGGCCAAGTAGTGGCTAAGGGGAAAGGACCCGAACACTTTCAACACTTAGGAGAATCTTTTGAATGCGTTCTTGATGAAGTTCTTTCCTCCGGGAAAGACCATGAAGCTGAGGAGTGAGATCTCCTCCTTCTCCCAGGCCAGCCATGAGTCCCTGCATGAAGCTTGGACGATATACAAAGAAATGCAGCGGAGATGCCCTCATCATGAGCTTCCGAAGTGGCAGATAATTAATCTGTTCTATAATGGACTGAGGGATGATTTAAAATCTTCGATTGACGCGGCGGCTGGGGGGTCCTTCATGTCTAGAAGTGAAGAAGATGCCGGGAACATTTTAGAAAACAAGGCATCGAACAATGAGCGGTGGTGTGACGAGAGAGCCACACCTAGATCTGGGGGTATCCACAGGGTCGAGGACATCGACAAATTATCCAGCAAGTTGGACTTGCTATCGACCCAAATCTCAGCGCTGATGGTAGGAGCCGGCGATGCCGGTTCACAACATATTGTGGTGGTGGAATCCGAAGTCATTGGAGACTTTGAGGGTGGTGACATCTCACCTCCGTTGGACCAAGCGAGCACGCTATTCTACAATCCTACGGGGAACATGTCGTACCCTCCACGGACTAGCTCCAACCCGGCCTACTCTCCAAATAACCGGAACCACCCCAACCTTAGCTACCGGGCAACGTATCAGCCGCCGCCGCCGCCTCAGCAGCAGCAACAACAGATATATCAGCCGGCTAGGCCTCAGCAACGGTAGTTTCAGCCGCAGCAGCAATTTCAACAGTAGCAGCCTCCACAACAGTATCAGCAGTACCCCCCAAGGAACCAGCAGCCCATTCAGCAGCAACAGTATGGCCAGCAGAGGGCCATCTCTCCGGTTGAGTCCCTCTTGACTCAATACATTACCAACCAGGAGAAGATCAATTTGAAGCTGGAGATGGGTCAGCGGGCTCTCACTGACCAAGTAACCCAGCTGGGGTTACAGGTGGCGAACCTTCAAAGGTCGCAAAATCTATTGCCGCCCCAACCGGAAGTGAACCCGAGGGGAGCAAATCAGACTTTGGCACTCACGCACGAGCTTGCGAATGTGTCCGCTATCATTTTGAGAAGCGGAACACAAATCCCGACAAGATTGCCCTCCAAGGAACCGGAAGCACCATTGGTCGTAGAGCGACCAATTGAAAAATTGAATGACGACGGTGCTTCGTCGCCAAAGCCAACGACTCCGGAGGGAGTCCCTGAAGAGGAGAAGAAGAGAGACAAAGAAGGGAGCCTCAAGGTATTCGAGCCCGTTGTGCCTTTTCCACAACGGCTTACCCAAGCCAAGATAGACGAGAAGTATGGCAAATTCTTTGCCATGGTCAAGGATCTAAGCTTGTAAATCCCCTTCCTCGAAGCTATCGAGACGATTCCCTCCTACACAAATTTTTTGAAGGATTTGGTGACAAGAGGGTCCAGAAAGGAGAAGGTCGTATTAACGGTAGAATGCAGCGCTCTCATTCAGAGAGCAAATCCGCCTAAGCTTAAAGACCCGGGGAGCTTCTCTATCCCTTGTGCGATCGGGGAGGTAAAGATCCATATCGCGCTCGTTGATCTTGGGGCGAGCGTCAGTTTAATGCCCATGTCACTATATAAGAGGATATGGATGGGCAACTTGGAACCCACGGGTATGACCCTACAGCTTGCAGACCGATTGGTCAAATATCAGGTGGGGGTTGTAGATGACCTCCCTGTCAACGTAAGTGTGGTGCATGTGCCAGTGAACTTCGTCGTCATGGACATGCCTGAAGATGCACACACCCCCATCATCCTTGGACGGCCTTTCATGGCCACTGCCGGTGTTTTAATAGATGTGAAGAATGGGAAGCTTTCCCTTAACGTCGGCAACGAAAAAGTCGAGTTTGACTTGGGGTTGTCAATGAAGCACCCCAATCTCCCGGATGATCCAGGGTGCAATATGCTGGAGTTAGAAGAAGAGAGAGTTATGGAAGCAAGCGCCTGGGAAATTCTTTCAAGAAATCCCCCCGATAGTTTGGGGGACTTAGAAGAACATTACGGCCTGAAAAAAGATGATGTTGTTGGGAAAGCGAATGCGGCACATACGGTCCCTCCCGGATTTCAAAAAGCTCCTCCGACGAGGAGGAAAGGGAAAGAGCCCAAGGGGCTCACCGGAGACGAGAACCGAATCCTGAAAAGAGTGGCGGTAGACGCCAATATAAGGGAGAAGCCTCCAGATTCCATCAACGAAGGGTCGTTGAGCAAGTCTTCTTGTCACCGCCGCCGACGCCAAAAGCCACCAACTCCGAATCTGAAGTGATGCCGATCTTAGGGCATCACCCCCGTCCGCCTTGAATATCAATTACAGGCGTCGAGCAAACGACGTTAAACAAAAGCGCTTCATGGGAGGCAACCCATGCTCTAAACTTTTACCTTTGTTTTTGGGTTTATTTTCAGCTTTATTTTTCTTATTTTAATAGATAAATCCAGCCGCGGGAACTTTCGTTGAGAGACTAAGGCCATTAATGAATTTTTGCAGAAAACAAGGCCTCACCCGATCGGGTGATTATTCAACCGATCGGGTGAAACGTATCAGACAATGGCCGTATCTGTGCTCCAACGAACCGGTCGGGTGAAGCAATGTGAGACCTGGTGGTAGACCGTGTGAGCTGGGCCAAAGTCTCGGAAAATTTTGGGAATTGATCAACCGATCGGTTGATATGAAGCATGATCGTGTGACTGACCGGGTGAGATGCATTGAACTCTCGGGAAAAATTGTGAAGCGGCCAACCGATCGGGTGAGTTATCACCCGATCAGTTCGCCTGTAGCCTCTTTTCAGCAATTCTTTCGACCTAATTGTCAACCGATCGGGTGAATTTTCACCCGATCGTTTCGACTTTAACCCTATAAATAACCCGCCCTCACCCGTTCATTTCCCCATCACCTGACTTCGACTCTCCATCGCCGTTTCAACTTTTCCAAGCTCCAAACAGCCTCGTTTCTCCCTCAACCGACCACAAAACCCTCTCGATCGATCTCTCCACTCTCTTTTTCCATCTTTCCATCGATCTCTCTCTCTTTCTCTTCGATTTCACCCCATCAAAAACCCTAATTTCCGCCCAACCCCCCCCCCCCTTTCGAATATTTGCTGAAAATAGTCGTCGCGGCTTCACACCCATCTCATTGCGCTGCGTTGAGTCATATACGAGCAAGGATCCTCGACTCTACTGGGTAACTTCGCTCCTTAGGTCAATTTTATATTTGCCCTAGAAATTTCTATTTGCTCGATTACATGTGTGTATGTACATTCATCACATCTTGCATACACTCACTCACACACGCTCAAATGGCCAAAGATCAAGATAAGGGTAAGGGTATCATGCGAGAGGAGGGGTCGTCTCGCAAGAGACGCAAGACTACACGTCCGCCACACTCACGCCCTCCTCCTGCACAACCTGCACAACCTGCACAACCCCAACCCCAACCCCAACCTATCATCCCAGCTGAGGACCCACTAATGGGCCCGCGTGGCTACCGCTTTAGGAATCAAGAGCACAAATATTTTTACCATAGACTTGATGCACGAGGGGCATCTCTCGACCAAATTTGCCCACACCCAAACGCTTATCGATCTCGGTGTATTCACCGAGGTCGAGACTCTCTTCGCAAATTTAGGTTGGTTACCTTTCCTAAACGCCTCCGCGGTGTCCTACCCCTCCCTCACCCTCGAATTTTTATCCACACTTGTCTGTGAGTCGGGGTCGAGCGTCATATTTCGGGTCCGTAACAGAACCATTCGCACCCACCTGGATACCATCAATGACATCTTTGGTTTCCCCATCCTTGGGGACGACGCCATCCGTCCCTACGGGTATCCCCCTGAATTTGACGTCGATCAGTTTTGGTTCCGCCTCATCCTACACGCTCACTATCCCCGAGGTAAGGCCAAGGCCTCCTCCATCATTCACCACATCTTCCGTCTGGCCCACCGTATCATTTCTTGCACATTTTTCCCCAGGGATGAGTCTGGTACCATGACCATCCATGATCTCTTCATTCTGTGGGCCATGACCTTTCCTTTTGTTCGCGGGGATGACGGGATTTCTTTCCAGGCCCCGGTTGTTCCTGTCCATGCAGGTGCTTGGCTTGTTTCCAAGCTTCGTGAGATTAGCCGCACCGACAAGGGCAAGCTTTGTTGCGGGGGCCTTATCACGATCATAGCTTCTGCTCCCCGGTATAACATTGTCATCCCCCGAGATCTGCCCGCTGCCGCAGGACCCTCACGTCTAGATCTCGAAGTCCTGCGGCATATTCACATGATTAAGCCCCACCCCGATGGCCGTTTCACCTTCCATTACGAGCACCCCCCATCTCCCTATACAATTCTGCCCAACCCCGCTCGCATGACCATCCAGCTTGTGGGAGACTGGACTTTCCCACCTGATGCTGAGTTTCTTGGGGGGTTGCGCCTTCCATTCATCCCGGGCGCACCTAGACCACCTTCCCCTGCCGCCCACTTAGGCATGCAGGATATCCCTGCGTCCCAGAGAGATTCTGAGGCTGGTCCTAGTCATGTCATCCCAGCTTCTGTCCCGATCACCACCGTCGCCACCTCTGGTCCGTACTACCTCCTCCTCCTCCTCCTTTCGTCGAGCCACTTCCGCTCGTCTCGCTCTCGAGACTGAGCTGGCTTTGCTTCGTGCTGTCGTTTCATCCTCCACCCCCTCGGACCTATCCCCTTCGATTTTCTCTCACCCACGCTTCCTCGCTCTTGAGAGGGACGTGGCCACCATCCTCTGCACTCACTCGCGTCCACGGACCACCACTTCCCACACCACACCCCTCTCCACCACCTTCACCCCCTCGACATTTTTCACCTCCCCTATCACATTCTTCACCTCCACCATCACCCCCTAGGCGACCATCCCCTCCTATCACCACTTCCACTCCCACCACCTCATCTACTCACATCGTTTCCATTCCCTCCACTGTCGTCCCCACAGATCCACCACCCTCCACTTCTGTCACTCCATACGTGCGTCACAAGAAATTGCAGGTGCGATCGTGATCACTTCTCCCACCATCCTCCTCTATCGCCGTATCCACCCCATTCACCACCGTTTCTACCCCATCTACCACCGCCTTGGTCGCCCTTCACTCCCACTCACCATCACCACCACCACTCCACCTATCATTCACACCTCCACACCCATCGATCCACCACCCCGACCACTTTCTCCACTTCTCTGCACCCCAGTCACCTCTCCCGCCCACTCCATCGCATCCCCCACATCTTCCACCGATGAGGACGAGGACGACTCCTCTCCTGCTTTTTGATTTTCTTTTTTGTTTTCTGACCCCCCTAGCATATCTCTGCATTTTCATGATCATATCATATCACTAGCATTGTCATGTCTAGCTTGGGGGAAGTCAATTTTTCTGTGTGCTGTCGTGTGCTGTTTTCTTTGTATGTTTGTTTATATATGTTGTATCGTGTGATTTTTTATTTTTATTTTCTGCCTATATGTCGTGTGGTGTGATCTTTATTTTTATTTTTATTTTCAGTTGCGTATGTGTGTTTTTCTCGTTTTTCATTTCCTTTTTGAGTCGGTGCGTATCCCCCCCCCCATTTTCATTGCCCTCCCGTATTCACTTTTATTGCATTGAGGACAATGCAAGTTTCAGCTTGGGGGGCCGCACTTTGTGCATCATTTGTGTCTTTTTCCTCGTTTTTTGAGTCATTTGTCTCCGTGTTTTTCTTTTTCTCTCTTTCCTATTCATCTCTTTCTCCTAGAGATGAACCCTATGATGAATCGCCACAAAAATCACACACACCCCTAGCATGGCTTCGATAATCACGTTCACTAACCCTAGGAAGCCGAGTCCTCTTGCATTTCATGCATCGTGGGTCCACTTAGCTTTTTTGTGAGTCGTGTGTCGTGACTAGCGTTTGGTGTACTTCTACTTTGTGATTTTGATTTATATACCTGTCCAGGAATGACCCCTAGATTATCATGCTTCGATTTGAATATGCAGTATTTGCATCTCTCATCTGCTTCTGTATGCATGAATATATATATCGTATGCTTCATGTCGCATGTGTCGGGATTCCACAGTTAGGACTAGGATAACCCATTTAGCATATGCTCTGATTAGCGAAAAATCTCCCTTGCCCAAGTGTTTAGAATCTGATTTCTTTTTTATTTTACTTCGTGCAAATTCCCTCGTTGTGTACCGTTCTCCCACTTAGGAGAGTACACGTGTATATACCCCAAAATCCAAAAATCCAAAAAAAGAGAGAAAAGAAAAACCCAAAAAAGAGAAAAGAGAAAAGAAAATAATATGTATAGCCAAAAATCCAAAAAAAATACAAATACCCAAAACCCAAAAATTTCCAGTGTGAATATTTTTTCCTATCTACCGAGAATAAAGGGAAGGCGAGAATTTGCACCGAGTGTTCTACTCCACACCTTCTCAACCTCCATCGTTTTCGAAAGCACTTGGCATAGGGACCTTCTATCGATTATCCAGGCTATAGTGTGGTGATTTCCTTGTCCCTAGCTGTGGAATCCCCGATGCATGATACGCTTCTATTCTTATACTCTTCTCATGCATGCTTGAGCTAATATTCACCGCAATTTCAAATTGAATCGATATTTGAGTCTTTCTTTGGGTATGTGTATATGGAGCTTTATTGCACGATGTAGATAGTGACACCGTCTACTAGCACATGACCACACTCACTCGCGCTTCACGGCTTGGGCCCACGGCACTAGTCTGGACTCGTTTTCTTTGGTTTAGTATGGTGATTTGTCGGTTGCTTGATTGGTGTATCG
>JAULAV010003955.1:0-25008 GCA_030789695.1 Scilla litardierei | reverse complement strand
CATAGGATAACCAAATGTCCCCATTGGTAGGGATAATGTGGAGTAATGGGGGGATAAAGATAAGGGGAGGCCATAGGCCTCCCTCATTCATAACATCAATGACAATTTTTCCAAAAAAAATATTATCATCTCTTGTCATCGATATCATAAAAACATAAGCCATTCTAGACAATTGAGAACTGAGGTAGAAGCATTGTCAACAATTGAGAACCGATGACTCATTTTAGCAGCATTAGCATTAACTTAGGCAAAAGATGCATTAAATCTTGGTCCTTGTCGTCTTGTGTGGATCATTCATGTCACATGTTCAAAATAATTCAAAGTAACAAAAACATAGTTTCACCAAAACAAAAAACAAAAACAGAACACTCAAGATCAAAATAATTCAAAGTGTGTACTTTGTGTCACTTGTTCGCAAGTTACAACCCAATCAAAATAACTCAAAGTTCTTAAAGCAAATCAAGATCAGTTTCAAAAATAAATCTTACTCAAAATCCTATTGTAGATTTATACAATGACTTCATGTATAAATCAAACCAATTCATAACTTGATCAGAGAAAGACTTTAAACCATGTATTTTAAACAATGAAAAATCTGTTTACCTGAGAATGCTTAACTTGTTGTCTATGCTATACCACTCCCCCCCCCCCCCCCCCCCCCCCCCGTGAACATAAAACATAACCAAATCAAGAGAGCACAACAAAACTTAATCCCACCATGATTCTTAGAACAACACATGTTTATAGTTAATAATACTTAATAACACGAAGTTAACTTGGTACCTTCGATGATTTTCTTTAACTTGTTCTTAGTTCTGTGGATGAATGCTGAATTAACTTGGGGATTTTTTATCTGCAACATTATCTTAAGCATTAGATTTGATTGGCTGTATTTGGTTAGTACCGGTTCATAACCTCGATTAGTGATTATAAATGGTAAAATCAATAACTGATGCTTTTTCACTGTAGCAAAAGTTGTCTTCTGGTGCATTCGGATAAGGCTATCACACCGTCCCTCCATGAGCAAATTTATAGAGATGCTGTAAGAAGATGTTCATAGATAGCAAATGCCTCCTAAAACTATTCTGGTTACTGGATGGCTTCTTTCCATAAGACAGCCTCAAGTGGACTCTTTGCTTACAGGGCTATCAATCATCTCGAGGGACGAATGATAATTCTACTTTGTTTGCATCCTATGTTCTCAACTCATCTTTGATCACCCAATATCTTTTTGGCAACCAGCAGCATTTTACAGATTGGCCTAGCAAACATTGCTTATGCCATTGTCAAAGTCATCGAACATCTGTAAGCAATTCATTGAAAACAATGGATCTTAACCTAACAGCTCAATAGAAGGCATGGATATCAATAAAGCAGGAAAATTGAACTGATTCCTTGCCATGCAACTTATATCTCACACACTAAATGACGATGATGAGGTTTTTAATATTCCAGGAGAGGAGCCATGTTGGACTCTATGAGATGGTAAAGCAAACTCCATGTGCTTTTGCTCAGTTGTTGCTTAATTTTGCACATGAGTAAATGTTTAAGAAACGAAAATGGAAAAAGAACCAACTTTGATCTTGTAAAAGTTAAGAGAATGGTGCATTTGTTTTACATGTATGCTTTTTTACATGAACATCCTTAATTAGGCTTTTTATTTAACCCCTGAATTTTCATCAAAATACTTATGTCTATTAACCAAGACAAAACATTTGGATTCAACATTTTCCCTAATTACTGACTTGTGTTTTATTCTACTACTTATATTTAAGTTATTAAACTTTTCTTTATAGTATTCTTGTGAGCTACAACTTTGTTTTTTGGTAAAGATGAAGTTAAGTTGAACTTGGAAGTAAGAGTTTACCCAGGCTGTGACCATGCCAACCCATTATTTCATGAGTAAGTCAATTTTGTGTCCCTTTTCAGTTTCCAACATCTTACTACCGAACAAATACATATATATGTTGCTTATGTACCTACATGCATATGCTTGTATGCGCACATAAGAAGCTTCATGACCTTATGTGCCTAATAGTATTTGCAACTCCACTGCCTAAATAGTATTCGCAAGTTTTTTAAATACCAAATCATGAAGAACCGTGTAATCCATACAAAAAGCACATGCAAATGTCTGTGAAAGGCAAAAACATATTTCCCTAAAGTTAAAAGCACGGAAACAAAATAATATCAAGACTCAATTTGAAGGCTCAAATTGTACTTGTAATGATGATGAATGTCCTAGTTATTTCATGAAACCTTTGTATCTTTACTGGTATCACATTGTCCATGGATCGCATGTGCATACACCCATATATGCTGGGAGTATGATGAATGTATGATGCAAAAGAGAGATTTATTTACAGAGCTAAACTGATTGATGAATTGGATGTATGATCCATCCATTTTCTTGTTAACCATACACCTTTGAACAATCGAGAGACATGTAGATTAAAAATATTGTAGTAATGGTTTGCCAAATAAATTAGGATAAATCGGGCTGAAGTTTGAAGCTGCATACAACTCCAAACTTGTCAATGAGCATTTTCTAATACATACATATATATGATTAAACAAAATATTTTTCTAGATAATGCTTATAAGCTTTGCCTAAATTCAAATGAAATTCCATCATTTCGTTTAGAAATCAGACCAAATATGTCTAATTTAGAATTTAGATTTATGTCGTTTTATTTACAATTTAGTATAAACCCAACCAAATCAGACCAAATCTAGAAACAAATTCAAAGCAGACCAAATCTAGAAACCATTTATGACATATCTAACTTGTCGAAATTAGTTTGATTTTGTTAAATTTAAAAAAAAATCATAACTTTGATTGACAGATCAAACTTACGAAAGACATCAAAATTTACAAGAAATTTTTATTTGCTTTGGAAGAGTTAATTTCTTAAAGTTTTTTATTTATTAATATCAAGTTTATAGATGCTACATGTTACACAGAAACTAAAATAGAAAGCTGAAAGTTAAGAGAAATCTCAATGTATTATTATTCATCAAAAACACAATACATTATTCCAAGGGTAGAGTGATAACATCAACTTTCAAGACTAAAATAGAAGGACGAATTTAGTTATAGCTTATAAGCTAAGATTCAAATAGAGTTCCTGCAACCCCAACGGTGGACCATTCGTTCTAATAATACTTGGCTGGTCGAGGGTTGCAGCAAGAGAAGTAGTGTAATTTACAGTACCATGTAGCTTCTTAATGTCAGGTCACCGGCTCGTGCCATTGCCATCACCTCCTGGATCCTCTACTGGTATGCATCCTGAATGATCCAAGTCACCAGCATGCCAAGTGGAGTCGTGCCCATGTAACACGTGCACATACCGATTAGCCTGTGGCATTTGAGGGCACCCTAGTTCAGATCATGAGTCCTGCTCGGCTGTAAGATATGCGTCTTCTTTGCTATAGCAAGTAGTAGCAAGTTCTGACCAGTGTAATCAAACATTGGCCTAGTGTTATTCTGGTGTGATTCATCAGTTAAAATATAAATTGCGTCAAAGAAAGGGTAACTGTACAAAAACTTCTATCAGTCAAAGAAAGAAGAAAATCCTACAAAGAATTCGTTTTCCTAATCGAGTCAACTTGGGGATGATACTTGGAGCTATAACAAAAAGGATGACGGCTATTAAAGGGTCAAAAAGGATAGTCTCTACACTATTATGTCTCGAAGGGTCAAAAAGTGGCATGAGACCAATAAATTTCAATGGACCTCCTGGACCATCTTTCATGCACTCTGGACCTTCCAACAAGAGTACGGACAACAATACCAAAATGCCATACAAATGAAATTATGTTGAACAGAAAATTGCAAGGTGTTTATAAAGAAGAAAATTTAAACAAAATGGTGTAAAAGGTGCAAAAGAGTTGCACCTGGCATGCTACAGCAAGTGATCTAAGTCCACGCTTAGCAAACTTGTCAATCACTGCATGGAACCTGCGCACTAACTCGAACTTGTGTGCAAGATTTAGAATCTGCAGCACAATAATAGTTAAACGATGGATTATTTATGCATAAAAATAATACATCATAGATCAAATTAAGAAAACATGGATATCCCAGAAATTACGTGCTCCGGAGCACCTTTGCTGATAGGAGACCATTTGACATCTGAATCGATGTACGTCAATGCAGTTCTCTTATTAGTTGGGTTAAATGGCAGAAAATGTACCTCTTGGATACCCTAGCAAGCCTTTCAAAAAGAAATACATATGCTAGTAAGATAAATGCAGGAGGTATGGGTTTTATTTTGGATGGGGGAAAGGAGGATACCTCTTTCGGGTCAGCAAGCATCCCAATAATAGCAGCATCGATTGCATCCTGATTCTCAACTCGTGATGCCCTTGCATCCATTAGAATTACATAATATTGGCTTACATCCTTTGCAAAAACCTGACAAAATGCATTCCAGAGTACTCTTGCATGAGGGGCATTCTCTGTACTCCCTGAAGAGAACTTCTCATGGCAAGGGAAAAGAAAGACTGGCCTCAATTAGGTTCATGTCCACTATTAGCTAGTTCAAAGTAAGGGTTCCTGTTTTTTCACTGCAAATAACATCAATTCCAGCCATTTCTTCAATAGCAGTCATCTGTTTTGTTATAGCTCCCTGTATCATCCCCATGCTGACTCAATTAGGAAACACGAATTCTAACAATGTCAGAAAATGATTCAATTTTGTTTCACTCATAATGATGACCCTATAATAAAAGATGACAAAGGTTGATCTTGGATAATAACCAAAAATGTATGTGCATGTTCTATTTTTTTCATTTAGCTTTTTACAATCCTTAATAACACATCTGAATGGCAGAAAGCTGTTTCACACATTACAAAATTACAAAATTTGAACTACAAAATTTGGATGCCTACATGTCTACAATGCTTTGGTAGATACTTGCATGCCACACATTACAAAATTTGACCTACAAATTTTAATGCTGCAACTTATAGGATTCAGAACATCCACAAAAATTACGTCCATCCCGTCAACAATGGAAACTCAGCCATCCTATATGCAGCAAATGTTTACAAAGATGTGTACAAAGATGGTGAATGCCCGCATCCATCCCCAGGTCAAGAACTTAAAATTTGTTTATGTTCCTATATTTGTACACATCCCCAGGTCAAGAACATGCATGTTATTTGTATACATCTTTAGATACTTGCATGTTTACATGTATGCATGGATGAGTAACTTATATGTCAGACATGTTATAAATTTGTCTACATGATTAGTACCCAGATTTTGTATCCATCCATACATCTTTCCAAATTTTTTTACCCGTACAAATCGAAAGATGGATACATTATTAGTACCCACATTTATGACATCCATCCATCCCCAGGTCAAGAACTTCTCGGGATTTGTACCCAAATTTAATACCTAAGAGTACTAATCACTGTACAACAAAGAGTTTTCCATCCCCAGGTCAAGAACATCCACAAAAATTACATGTATGCAGCAATGGTGAATGTCCGCATCCATCCCGTCAGCTGGTCCTCGTCCTCAAAGTTCCTCCTGATCGGTCCATATTTTGCACCTTTTTTCTGCATGTTTTCACACCATTTCGATTGCTCATATTGCGACTTTCACGAGTATTCGACGATATTGCGTTACTTTTCACTATTTCTTGTTTTTGTCGGATTTCAGGAAATATAGAGCGATCGAGAGCAAAAATAAGCTAAAAGGACTTGCACATGTACCGGAGCATCGCCCATGGCCCTATCAAGAAGCTAACGGTGCTGGATGATGAGTGGAAGAAGAAGGAAATCGATAGAATCGACGAAGAGGCGAGGATGAGAATAGTTGACTCCAGAAACAGGCCACTCGGTCGAGTAACAAAGCCCACTCGATCAAGTGAAGAAGCGCATTCGGCCGAGTACAACTGATACGAAGGGATCTTGAGCCACAATGTACTCGACCGAGTGGTTACATCCACTCGGCCGAGTAGAGATCGCCACTCGCCTGAGTGAGTCAGGACTTCTGAAAGAAGTCAAAGCCGACTCTCTGAAATTCTAGAGAGAACATTAGAAGACCCTACTCGGTCGAATAGAGGAGTCCACTCGCCCGAGTGAAGAATCCCACTCGGCCGAGTGATGCCGATGACACGAGCGCCCAGATTTTTAGACAGCCTTCCACTATTTTGAAATCTGCTATCATTTCATTGGTCAAAGTATTTTTCTCATATTTTTATGGATAGTAGACTTCATGACGGTTACAACCCCGCTAAGAACGTGCCAATCGGAGGTCAGATGAAATATGGAGAATTTCTGCAAGTTGATACTGCAGTGCTGGAATTCGCGTATCACTCGCCTGAGTGAGCTTTCCACTCGGCCGAGTGACCAGTTTTTGACAGTTTTTGACAGAGTGCTATTTTCTGGAGTTTCTGCAGGAATTCTCACTCGGCCGAGTGAGCTTTCCACTCGACCGAGTCGCTGCCAGCCCAGAACTTAAATTACACGTGGATCTGATTTTGGGCACAGGGTTTGGAGGGTTTTTAGGGGTATTTGCTAGGGTTTTGGGGGATATTTAAGAGGTTGGTAGCCGTCATTAGAGGAGAGTTCCCATATTGTTTTCTTAGAGTCTTATTTTAGAGGTTAGGCCATGCCCTAGGCCCCCTCTTGGATCGAAAAGCTTGAAATTGGATTGGAATTCTTCATCAAAGCTAAGTATCTTTGTTCTTGTTATTTGAATCATTGATTTGATATCTCTTTGTATGCAAGCTATGTTTTCTATTGATTCCTTGATTGTTATTGCTATGCTTGAGTAGATTCAATGTTCTAGTGCATAGGGATGAACCCTATGGATCTAATTTCAGATTTGTGATGAATGGTTTCATATGTTGCTAGAATTGCTAAAGGGGTTAGGTTGTGATTGATTTATTACGGATAGCTAGGAATTTCCATTGATTGGGGTTTGCAAGAGATTGGATTCCGATCGATGGGAAGGCCTAGATATTCGATTTAGGTTTATAATCGAAATCCACTAGATTTGGTTTGCAAGAGATTGGACCAAATATAGCATTTTTATTATAAATCTATACCCATATTCTTGGACCAAAGCTAGCATTTTTATTATAAATCTATACCCATATTCGTTTGCAAGAGATTGGACGAATACGAACTATCACAACCTAGATCGTGACTCGAGTTTGCACGAGAGTGGGCTCGAGGAGCGATTGAACGATGATGTCGATCCTCATGCTAGTGTCTTAGGTTGGGATTTGCATGAGAGTGTGCCTAACCTAGGTTTCTATAGACCTGCAATAGCGCGAGAGCGTGAGCTTGGTTCTCTATTCAGTTACGACTAGTTCACCTCAATTCAAGTCTAGTAATATTGAGATTCACTATTTACAAGGATGAATGACGATCCGTAGTGGGGATTCCCTAGCTCTAGACTCTTTTATTATATTATATTTGAATCGATACTTGACCAAAATCTTTATCACCGATACCGACATCCATCACCATTGTCATTACATCATACCATAACCATCTCCACCAATAATACATTCGTAGTCAAACTAACCTAGGATAGATTGGATCCAACACCACCTCCTTGTGTTCGATACCCGCTTGCCACTTGACCGTGCGCTTGCGGTAAAAATACAATCGTTCTCCAGGTGTATATCCGGGGCCGATCAAGTTTTTGGCACCGTTGCCAGGGAGGTGTTTCCCGTTGGGTACCAATTTGTCACAATTAGGTTGACTAGACTACGAAAAAAAACTTTTTTTTAACAAAAGGAAATTTTCACCCCCACCACCATTATTATCATTTCTATATTCTTTTGTGCCACTGATATTTTCTCCAGGTATTTATCTTTGATGATCAGGTGCTATGGATTATACTACGTGGACCACAGATTTTGATCAGAGTGCTCAGATGGGAGAATACTATTTTGATCAGAGTGCTCAGATGGAAGAATATTATTTTGATCAGAGTGCTCAAATGGGAGAATACTATTTTGATCAGAGTGCTCAGATGGGAGAATACTATTATGATCAGAGTGCTCAGATAGGAGAATACTTTTTTGATGAGATGCATGCGCACCAAGTTGAAATACAAGCCAGGCTTGATAAGGGCGATCTTCAATTGGAATGGGTGAAGAGGGAACTTGAAATGAATGCGCTCATGCTTAAGGTTGCAGGGATTTCCAAAGACATTAGTTCCGCTTCTTCATATTATGGGCAAGAAGCATCGCCAGACATGCTACCAGAGCCAAAATGTGCCGTCATCGATCCCACATCCTACGATATAGCTATTGCATATGAAGAGTGGACGGACGAAGAGGCAGTGAAGGAAGCAAAAATTGAGTCATATGCGCAGCCAGAGGAGGACGCATTTCAGAGATTATTGGAGGGCCTCTTGGAGTCAGTGAGGTTTGCCGGTTCAGAGAGCATTACAGCAGGTGATGCATTTGAGCTACGATTTGCAGATTTTGTTATGAACCGTGTTTCAGCTACAGGAACAATTGAGGAGGACATCCATGTCAGTCTTGAGAGGGATAGACTATATTTTCAGATTGCTTGCGGGCATTCCCCTCCACATGATACATCCCCACAAGTTGACACACCTGAGCAGCCAGTATCACCATTCCAGAGAGAGCCTACATTGATAGTTGATGAGAAGGCAAAAGAGCACACTGTCGAGCCAGAGCATATTGACGAGGAGGTCTCATATGTGGAGCCAGAGCATGCTTTTGAGGAGGCCTTACACACAGAGACAGAGCTTATCACCGAGGAGGTCATGCATCAGGACAAGGACACAGCCATTCATGAGGATCCCGAGCACTATCCTCCTCCATTAGAGCTCCCGCAGCCACCTCATCCTTCCACTGATGACGAGGACTATCCCACAGAGCTTAATGTTCCCACTCAGGGAGATATTTTTACCCACTCTATTTCTGAATCATGTATTCCATTCGATATTTATTTTGATTCAGATATTTTTGACACGTCATACCTTTTGCAGCACACGTACGATTATGGATCGGAGGTATGCTTGGACGTGTCACAGTTTGACGAGCCTGTCGAGGAGGTCCACACCTATGATCCAGATTTACCTGAGCAGCTGAGAGAGGACACCACGGAGACAACTATCATAGCACGAGAGGATATTGAATTATTTCTAGGGAAGTATCGTCCACCACTATTTATTTCATATATTTCTATAGACGATCCTCTTTGGAATACTTTTATTACGAGGGTGAATTTTTTGCAACGAACTGATGCATCCTATTTTCTGCAGGGTACAGGTGGAGTCCTTGTGGGAATGTTGGAGGATGCATTGCTGGAGTTTGTTGGTGTTTGTGGACGCATGCGCCTGGCAGAGCCACGAAAACAGCAGTTGGAGCAGTTGCATGCACCGGCAAAGATACTGGACCCGCCTTTTGCTATAGGTGATATCAATCCAGTAGTGTAGAAATTTTTATGCTTTTAATAAACACGAATCCTCTCGACAGCGAGAGGACCATATAGATTTGCTTGAATAAATATCACCGCATACGACGGCAATAAAATTTTTTACACCCCAAACCCATTATATATTAATTGCCCTCTTCATATTTTGATGTGTCACACCCTTTTTGCTCACCACCCATCGAGCATTTCTTTCAAGTGAATACTCACATTCTTATTCGTTTGACTCAATCTCGCTTAGCAAAGCCGTGACATTTTTTGATCGCGTCATTTGAATAGGATTGTTTGGCATAAGCTTGGGGGGAAAGCGCTCTCATCATCATTGTATTTGCATGTAGTTGCATTAGGATTTCATGTCATTCATTTCATCAGTTTTCATTCACCCCCTTATTATTATCGTTGTTCTTCATATTCTTCCACTATGAGCACATTAGGATTTTTAGAATTTTTCAAAAAATTTGCTTCATCTTTTTGATTTTTCCATCTTATTTTCCTTTTATGTGTGTTCATGCATCATATTGTGCGCTTGATTTTCTTTTCTTTCATATCTTTTATTTTTCTTTCTTTATTTTCCTTTTCTCTCATTTCGCTAGATGAATTTCGTATGATGATATCTCTTATTGCTTTAGCAACCATCACGATGCTTATTATTCTTTGACATGCTACTTAGAGTATTCCATAGTCTTGCTATTCACATGTGCTTGTAAATCTATTTCTCTTTATGACCCCTCTAAGTGATTGCATGATATTAATTGAAGCTGAATGTATGGATTAGTGTTTAGCATGCTTTTGTTGGAAGTGCACCAAGATTCACGCATCAATTGTATAACGGAAGCATCTGCCTTATTGTCTTATTCGCCTCCTGTTGCATGCTTGATATGATTGTGCGCTTTACCGCTTGACTTCACTTTTTATTGAGATGATCGAGAATATCCATGCTCACATATAAGTTTTAGTTGAAGTATTATTTTATTGAACCGTTCATGCACATCTTAGAGTGAACCGAGGGTTACATTATTTCTTTCTCCACATATATCTTTTTATTCTCTACATGTCACTTGAGTTCACCTCCTAAAGCTACTTATATCGCATTTATTTCCCAAAAAATCCCTACAAAAGAAAAAAAGTTAGCTCCAAAAAAGTCCAAAATGCCAAAAAGGAGCCAAAGTCCGAAAATACAAATCATGTAGCTCCTACAAAAATCCAAAAAGAAAAATGAGAAACAAAAAGTCAAAAAGAAAAAGATAAATATTTCTCTATCTCATTATTGGAGCCACAAAATACTTGGAAAAACCAAGGCAAAAATCCATTTTTCCACTATCATATTCCTTTAGATGCGATGACTCAAGATAAGCTTGGGGGTGAATTTACTTGACCATATGAGTGAGTGCGACATTAAAGTGGAGATGTGCACGAATGGGAAAGTTTGATAATGCTGAAACTTAGCAAAATACCTTAGTTATGGAGATTTCTTATGAATCGATAGAAATATGTGAATGCCAAGACTTATTACATAGTCCATTGCATGCTTGGTGTGATTCTTATATGCTTCTGTTATAACTCTTGATTGAAAAGTGCATCGCCAACATCTGTATATTAAACTCTATGAAATGTGTGATGTGGATATGAATTGATTGTATGAATTTAGAGAGTCCCTTTTGTTGTTCTTAAAAGCTTGCAAGTACCATGTTTAAGTAATATATGAAATCCTTATAGCATGTGATTCGTGTTTTCCAAGTTATCGTGATGTGTAGCTTATGGCTTGAGATCTGAGAGAATAATCTAGCAACCTCTTCCACCTCGTGTTCTTTCTTTTTCTTTCATTTTATTTCCGTTGTTTTCATCTCCCGAGTTCGTCTCTTTACTTATCTTCCTCGAGGACGAGTAAGAAATAAGCTTGGGGTATTTTGATCGGTCCATATTTTACACCTTTTTTCTGCATGTTTTCACACCATTTCGATTGCTCATATTGCGACTTTCACGAGTATTCGACGATATTGCGTTACTTTTCACTATTTCTTGTTTTTGTCGGATTTCAGGAAATATAGAGCGATCGGGAGCAAAAATAAGCTAAAAGGACTTGCACATGTACCGGAGCGTCGTCCATGGCCCTATCAAGAAGCTAACGGTGCTGGATGATGAGTGGAAGAAGAAGGAAATCAATAGAATCGACGAAGAGGCGAGGATGAGAATAGTTGACTCCAGAAACAGGCCACTTGGCCGAGTAACAAAGCCCACTCGTCCGAGTGAAGAAGCGCATTCGGCCGAGTACAACTGATACGAAGGGATCTTGAGCCACAATGTACTCGACCGAGTGGTTACATCCACTCGGCCGAGTAGAGATCGCCACTCGCTCGAGTGAGTCAGGAATTCTGAAAGAAGTCAAAGCCGACTCTCTGGAATTCTGGGGAGAACATTAGAAGACCCTACTCGACCGAGTAGAGGAGTTCACTCGCCCGAGTGAAGAATCCCACTCGGCCGAGTGATGCCGATGACACGAGCGCCCAGATTTTCAGACAGCCTTCCACTATTTTGAAATATACTATCATTTCTTTGGTCAAATTATTTTTCTCATATTTTTTATGGATATTAGACTTCATGACGGTTCCAACGCCACCAAGAACGCGCTAATCGGAGGTCGGATGAAATCTGGAGAATTTCTGTAAGTTGATGCTACAGTGCTGAAATTCGCGTATCAGTGTCACTCGGCCGAGTGACACTTTCACTCGGCCGAGTGAGCTTTCTACTTGGCCGAGTATCCAGTTTTTGACAGTTTTTGATAGAGTACTATTTTCTGGAGTTTCTGTAGGAATTCTCACTCGGCCGAGTGAGCTTTCCACTCGGCCGAGTCGCTGCTAGCCCAGAACTTAAATTACACGCGGATCTGATTTTGGGAGCGGGTTTCGATGGGTTTTTAGGGGTTATTTGCTAGGGTTTTGGGGGCTATTTAAGTGGTTGGTAGCTGTCATTAGAGGAGAGTTCCCATATTGTTTTCTTAGAGTCTTATTTTATAGGTTAGGCCATGCCCTAGGCCCCCTCTTGGATCGAAAAGCTTGTAATTGGATTGGAATTCTTCATCAAAGCTAAGTATCTTTGTTCTTATTATTTGAATCATTGATTTGATATCTCTTTGTATGCAAGCTATGTTTTCTATTGATTCCTTGATTGTTATTGATATGCTTGAGTAGATTCGATGTTCTAAGGCATAGGCATGAACCCTATGGATCTAATTTCAGATTTGTGATGAATGGTTTCATATGTTGCTAGAATTACTAAAGGGGTTAGGTTGTGATTGATTTATTACGGATAGCTAGGAATTTACATCGATTGGGGTTTGCAAAAGATTGGATTCCGATCGATGGGAAGGCCTAGATATTCGATTTAGGTTTATAATCGAAATCCACTAGATTTGGTTTGCAAGAGATTGGACCAAAGCTAGCATTTTTATTATAAATATATACACATATTCGTTTGCAAGAGATTGGACGAATACGAACTATCACAACCTAGATCGTGACTCGAGTTTGCACGAGAGTGGGCTCGAGGAGCGATTGAACGATGATGTCGATCCTCATGCTAGTGTCTTAGGTTGGGGTTTGCACGAGAGTGGGCCCTAACCTAGGTTGCTATAGACCGGCAATAGCGCGAGAGCATGAGCTTGGTTCTTTATTCAGTTACGACTAGTTCACCTCAATTCAAGTCTAGTAATATTGAGATTCACTATTTACAAGGATGAATGACGATCCGTAGTGGGGATTCCCTAGCTCTAAACTCTGTTATTATATTATATTTGGATCGATACTTGACCAACATCTTTATCACCGACACCGACATCCATCACCATTGTCATTACATCATACCATAACCATCTCCACCAATAATACATTCGTAGTCAAACCAACCTAGGATAGATTGGAGCCAAGACTACCTCCTCGTGTTCGATACCCGCTCGCCACTTGACCGTGCGCTTGCGGTAAAACTACAATCATTCTCTGGGTGTATATCCGGGGCCGATCACCTCCCATTCATAAACATATTTTTTCAAGGCATTTCATGGAGAAGAGAGATAATTTACCAGGCATCAATTATCAAGGCATGATATGGCCAAGTGAACCAATCCAATTCTAGAGAAGTTCATAATCAAAAAAATCCAGCAGCCACATGAAATTGAAAGCTGTTACATCCTCCAGTTTGGAAAGAAATCTAAGAAATTGAAAACACATTAGAAATAACACTGCAGGTTGTATTTTACTGCAGCTACAAATCAGATATGAAGAGTCCTAAGAAAACTGCTTGTAAAATTGATGACGGTAACCTGCTAGAATCTCTCTCATAGTGGCATCATGGGATGTCATGTTCTCTATTTCACTAACATAAAGCTGATAAATCAATGATAACATACAACTTGCTAGTACAATAGCTCTTAAAAATGTTCTGAAAGAAATCAACCCGGAGCTCCAAACAAGTTTATAGTACTCTCCATCCCAAGATTGATCAAACATGTTTACAGAGTTTTTCACAGGAATGCAAACTAATAAGTTGCAGTCAACATAAAAGAATTTTTAACCTGATAACAGTTCTGTTATTTTGAATTTGTTATTAGTTTCTATTATGTTGAATTTGTTAACATAACATTAATGTCTTTTTTGAATTTTTTAACATAACATTAACATTAATTTCGTAACATAACATTAACATTAATTTGTTAGGTTAAACATTCTATTATGTTGAATTTGTTATGTTAACCTGATAACAGAATTCAAAAAAAACCTGATAACAAATTTCACATAATAGAATGTTATGTTAAAACTCGATGGTTTAACCTGATAACAGTTGCAGTCAACAAAAGGCACTGAAAAAATTAACAGTTGGATGGCAACCTGAACTTTTCTAATAAAAATTTTCAAATAAAAAGTTTTGTTTGCATAAAATACAATTAGTTTTCTGATCCTTTGTTTGGATGCCCCTGTTTTCAAATTTGTATCAGAAAAGTTGCATAAACACAACCTCAACTTTTCTCCCATATTAACAGTTGTCAGAATTAACCTTTCTCCCATATTAACAGTTGCATAAACCCAACCTGAACTTTTCACATGTTATTATTGTTCTTCAACCTGATAACAGTTGCAGTCAACCAAGGCACTGAAAAAATTAACACATTACATCTAAACAGTTCCATCCAAACAATTAGTTTGCATAAACCCAACCTGATAACAGTTCCATCCAAACAAAGGATAAAAAACAAAAGATTAACAATCAGTTTGCATAAAACACAGGATAAAAACAATCAGTTTGCATAAACCCATCCTGATAACAATTCCATCCAAACACTAACATTAACTCATTAACAGTAAAACCAAGATTAACAGGATTAACAATTAACACTTTAACATTACCATTTACAGGATTAGCAATTAACACTAACATTAAAATTAACTATTCACTTCTGAATTTAAAAAATTGATAAGAAAAATTCAAAAAAGGAGAAGAATTCTTACAGTACAAACCCCCGAGTTTTGCTAGTTCAGATTAAACTTAAGAATAAACCCCCCGAGTTTTGCAAGACACAGACCACAGCATGCAAACCATACAAACCAAGATGTAGCACAAATAGAACAAAAGATCTCGAGAATAAGCCACCAATTGTTGCAAACGAAGAGAAAATGTACTTGAGAAAAAAAAACCTCGAATCAGGGCATAAAAACAAACAAATGAAAGGTGTGTGCTGAGAACAAACAAATGAAAAGTTGTTGCAGACGAAGATGGTTACAGAAGAAGGGAATGAAGAAATATGGCATTCTAAAAACTGCCATTAAATGTTAAGAGTTAATGGAAAACATTATAAAAGGTCAATCTGGAGCTTTTCAATTGGTGCTTATTCACTTAATCATCCCCTAACTAACAATAGCTAAATAAACTATGGAGTATATCAAATTTGAAACTAGTAAAGAAGTTCCCAGTAACATCTTACTAAGAATTAGTTGCTTCCAATTCCACCTAAGAAGAAATGCAGCACGTGCCTTCTCAACTGTCTTAGGCATACCAGCAAGGCATTTTGCAACAATTGAATCTCAACATTTTGTACCTAAATGCCACACAATTTTGACAAAAATCAACTTAAATAGCCTAAGAAAAAGCGATGCAGATCCTTAGGCTACCAATAAAACCTTAGCTACCAAGAAAAAGTAATGCATATCCTTAGGCTACAATTTAAACACATCAATATGGCGGGGTAAAAAAGCAAATAAGACACCCAAAATGCAAGATTTCCTATCAAGATTGGGGAAAGGATTCAGAACAAAGATTCAAATCAAGATGAAAGGGAGCTACACTTTGCAGTTGAAGACACATGAGAGGGCACGGGCTGACATAGGGGTTGGACTCCGGCGGCATGGTAGTCGCCGGTGGTGACGGATCTCAGCGTCTCAACCACTGGCAGGGTGCCACGTCAGCAAGGTCGAGCTTGGGATAATGGGTGAAATCGACGGAGTGATGCTGGTGATGATCGCGCTGGATTTGGGGTTGGTCTTGATCAAGGACAGATTCCTCCATGATTTCAAAATCGTTCCCTTTGAAGCTCGAATTGATTTGGTCCACGCTCGTCTTCTTCTCTTTGAAATGGAGAAAAAAAGCCTAACCCTAACTTGCTTCACCTCTCGCCAATTCGAAGCTTGACACATCATCGCTCGTTGTTTTGGAAGAAGCGAGGAGAGAGAATGGGGACGTAGTGGGGGTAAGAGAGAGGACAGAGATCACGGGGAGTGAACGGATGACGTGCGGTGGGATTGAATGCCACATCAGTGATCCACGTGATCGACACATCAGTGATCCGCGTGATCAGATGGAGTTCAGATTTCTTTATGATAGAGTTATGGTTTATCCCAAAAATGTTTTCAAAATTACAATGATTTCGTTTTCAACCTCCAAAAATTTCAAAATCTCACATGTAAGAGGTGGGCCCTCATCATTTAACCAAATTTTCTTCTACCAAAATCTCTTATTCAATTTCTCTTATCTTAACCAAATTCTCTTATCCAAACAATTGTTTTACCCAATTTCTCATCTCTTATCCAATATCTCTTATCCAACTCTTATCCAATAACCCATGATAACATCCCTGTTTTATTTTTATTTTATTTTTTTGAAAAGTTAGTGTGTAATCTTTATTAATCAACCCAAAAATACACAAATGTACATGGTATAATCAACTGAGTGGCAATGCAACGAAGAGGGGATAGGGCACAAGCGCCGTCACCCTCTACCGAGATTCCCATCAATCGATACTACCCAGGTGTGCGTAGTACAAAACATAGGAAGGAAATCATCCTTCATCTCGAAATTCCCATCTACTCATTGTAATCTTGGCTTCAGACGAGTCTGGCTCAAGATCCCCAAGTATTACCCTGACATCAGCAGCAATATCCTCAAATAGGCAGGTTTTAGGCCGTCTAGTAGCTTCAAATATCCTTTTGTTCCTTTCCTTCCAAATATGCCACACCAAAGCAGTTAAAACCGTTTTTGCTAATGTGCTCAAGGAATCCTTCTTTGCAAAGTTTGCTAAGTAATAATCTCCGACCCTGGCCAGATTAGGCTCAATAGAGGCATTGACACCCATTTTTAAGAGGCTCCTTTTGAGTAAATAACTAGTGTAGTTACATTCAAAATATATGTGGTTGATGTCTTCAGTTACTCCCTCATCACAAAGCACACAGGCCGTTTCCAGATTTGGGCACCATTTTGATAGTATGCTCTTAGTCTGAAGCTTCCCCATGAAAGCTCTAAGAGTTGCAATAGACATTTTTGGGACATTTTTATTGAACCAAATTAATCTACAGTAAGGAAATTTCAAACCTCTAGTCCGGACTCCTTCCCAGGCCGATGAGAAGCTAAATGCGCTGCCCCCCGTCCATTCCCAGAAATCCGTACCCCTCTCCAACTTAACATGATGTAGAACTGGCCGAAGGGAGTTGATGCTTGGGTCTTGCCTCCAGTCCGTTCCATCCCAGTATTCAGAAACTTTTTTACTCTCAGCACCATCCGGAACTCCAAAGGAATCACAAATTGGTCCGATGGGAAGCCAATTATCATGCCAAAAAAGGGTTGTGTTGCCATCCATTACATGCCGCTTGATCAATTGTCGAGAGTAGCGCCTACATTTTAACATGAATTTCCATGTGCCCGACTGAGTCGCCTTTCTTTTTGCATTGAAGAAGTTTGCCGAATCCTTGTATGTGTGCCTCATATAAGTAGCCCATAGGCCATCACCAGTAAGCATACGCCATGTTAGTCTCACTCCCGCCGCATTGTTTAAATCAGGAAAGAGTCTAAGTCCCACTCCTCCCTCATCTTTAGGAGTACATATGTCCTTCCAGGCCCATACATGCGATGTACCCCATATGAATTTCCTGCAATCAGAAGAAATAGTGCGAATAATAGAATTTGGAATATGGTAGACTTGCATCCAAAAGGAGACCATGCCATAGATCACTGTTCTGACAAGCTCAATACGCCCCGAGATTGATAACATAGTCGATGTCCATCCCATTAAGCGCTTCCGACATTTATCAATTAGCATGCCATACATTGAAGCTTTTGGGTATTTGGAAGATAGAGGCAGTCCCAGATATGTAGTAAATGAGGTTCCTAGCTTAATTCCCAGATGATTTGCCAACTCACTTGGATTCTTTGTTCCTTTACTGAAAATAGCAGTACTTTTACCCCAATTAATTTTAAGCCCAGTGAAATTAGTAAATTCTTCCAGCAATAAAGTTAACCCATTGAAAGTGTGCTTATTTGCTCGACAAAAGAGCAACAAATCATCTGCAAAGAGTAAATGTGATATTGATCCAGCTCTCCTCATTGGATGAATAGAACCTGCAGTGATGGCCTTATCTATTAATAGGGAAAAAGCTTCCATAGTGATGACGAAGAGGTAAGGGGACAGTGGATCTCCTTGTCTTATTCCTCTATTTCCTTCAAAGTACCCAGCTGGGGAGCCATTGACCATCACAGAGAAAGTAGGGGTGGAGATACACTCATGTATCCAAGCAATAAATCTCCTGCCAAACCCCATTCTGTGTAGAATATAGTAGATAAATTCACGATTGACATTGTCAAACACCTTCCTTAAATCCAGCTTTAAGCAACACCTGGACCCATAGGGTTGCTAAAGTCCCTGATTTGTTCATGTGCGAGCAATGCACAATCAGAAAGCAATCTTCCTTTTAAAAAAGCAGACTGGTTTGCAGATATAAGATCATGAATAACCTGTTTCAGCCTGTTACATATGATCTTGCTAATGACCTTGTACACAACATTACAGCAAGCAATGGGTCTATAATCTCCAAGATTAGAGGCGGTTGAATTTTTGGGGACCAATGTTAAGTTTGTATGATTTAGGGGGTGCATGATCTTTCCTGAGCGGAAAAAAGAATGAACGGCATCAGAAAGATCATTACCTAGTGTACTCCACCCATGTTGGAAGAAGATGCCATTGAAGCCATCAGGACCAGGGGATTTATCCACCCCTATTTGGAAAACAGCCTCCTTAATCTTTTCATTTGAAATTTTCCGCTCCAACCATATCGCCGCTTCCGGAGTAACAATATGCTTGGTGATTATATTAGGAAAGACATTCCAGTAGTTGCTTCGGTAATATAAATCTTCATAGAATTTTGAGGCATCGTTCCTGATATCTTCATACCTCTTGGTTAGAGTCCCATCAGCATCAATTAGGTGGCTCAAGTTGTTGTGGCTTTGTCTTGTTTTCATGGCCATATAAAAAAAACTAGAATTCTTGTCTCCCAACGCGAGCCAGTGTTGCCTGCTCTTTTGACGAAGCATGTCTTCCTCCATATTAATAAGAGCATTTAACTTCTTTGATAAATCCCGTTCATGTAATTGTTGTCTCAAGTTGTGGTGAAGCATGGGATTGTTCCTTACTTCTTAAAGAGCAGACTTACAATCAGCAACCGAATTTTCCTTTGTTTGGTTCTTCGCCCAGCTGCGTAGCACGTTCTTCAGATTCCGCATCCTTGTAAAAAGCTTGTGCATCGGAGATCCAGCCACATGATAATCCCAGGACGTGTTCAGCAATGTTTGATAGTCTGGGTGCTTGGTCCACACATTGAAAAATCTGAATGGTTTTGGGTGTGATATCATCTTAGAATGCAGCTTCAGTAACATGGGAGCATGGTCACTAGTGTTTGAATCCAGATACTGCACAAAAGTTTCAGGTAGTAATTTGAGCCAATGGGTGTTACAAAGCGCCCTGTCCAATTTAGCCGCAATACGCCCCGATCCTAATCTTTGGTTGCACCAACTGAAGGGGTTTCCCACGCTTTTAATATCGGCCAGAGAGAAATTACTAATGCATTCATTGAATTCATTCAGCACATCCAAATTACATTGCCTTCCCCCTTGCTTCTCTTTGGAAAATCTGATGGAATTAAAGTCCCCACCCACGATCCAGACTTCTCCTCCATACAATAAGGCGTCTTCTTCCAGATGGCTCCAAAGTTTATTTCTCTCACTTCGAAGATTAGAACCATACACCCCAGTAACAATCATCGATAGGCCACCAACATTCTTACATCTTAAGGTTATATGTTGGGGTGATAGAGATTGAATCATGGCCTGCCACACTTTATCAACACCAATTAGAATCATGCCTCCAGAATGAAGTGAGAAATTATCAAACAAAGTCCAGTCTTTAGGAAAGTAGGAACCCCATTTCCCAACTCCTCGCTTCAGTTTTGTCTCAAGAAGAATCACCACAGTTGGCTTAATAAGCCGTAATCTATCCCGAAGATCCCTTCTTCTCACCGAATTGTTAAGTCCACGCGTATTCCAAATAAATATACTCATTTATTACTTGATTTGTTCGACTTCCCCGAAGCCCCTTCCATAATTCTCATGCTTCTCCTAGAGCTCCCTATTACGGCCTCCTGAAGGGATTCCTTCTTATTGTGCTCCTTTTGCATTCCACCCTTCCTACCAACAATCAAAGAGGCCGTATCCCATTCTGGATTATTTATCACCATGCGTTCAGGAGCAGGTAAATCACATGGGGCCTGTTCTGGGAATTCAGCGCTACTGCTCTGGGGTAGAGAGGTAATGGGAGCAGTTACTGGAACCCTATTATCCCTCTTTCCCGCCTGATCATCAGCTAAGCATTGTGTCATTGGAGTTCTGGGTAGCCCATCAACAGGAGATTCCAGAGTAGAAGCCGCCCTTGCAAATTTGCTTCATCCTGGGTGGAAGCAAAAGTTTCCTGCCTCCCCTCATTAGCATCATCTACTATTGAGCTCTCATTAGCAGAACTGGAAGGCAATTCTCCAGCACTATCAAGAGACTCTTTTTCATTTCCTGAAGCAAAAGGAAATTCCAGACAATCTTCTGCATTTTTGCTGCAAGATGCCCCGTCATTCTCAGAAATTTGGATGCAAGGCTCATTTTGTTGTTCATCCATAATTCTCTTCACTTTGTTAGTGTTGCCATCCGCCGCAATATTGTCATTTAGGATATCAACTATTGGGCTCTCAAGAGACGCCCTGTAAGGCAATTTCCCAGGAATATTAGGTAACTCATTATCCTTACCTGAAGCAACAGGAATATTCACGCAATCCTCCACATACGGCTGCATGAGGCCCCATCATTCACAGCCATTATGAGTTCATCCATAATTGCCTTCCCTTTGTTAGTATTGCCATCTTTCCCAATAGTTGCAATTTGGATTGAAGGGAGCCTCTCCATATCAGGACATTGACTGTTGGAGTGACCAAAGCAAACACACTTTGAGCATCTAGGTGGTTCTCCCTCTATTTTTACTGTAACGGAGATGTTGGTTCCGTCTTCCATCATCACCTCAACTTGTTTTGGTATAGGTTTTTTCGCATCAATTTCAACAAGACAACGTGCATAAACAGTCCTCTCCAGTTTAGCCGTGAACCTATCCAAGCATAGCGGTACTCCAATCACTGATGCAATAATATTGAAGATATCTCTCGTCCACATGTTCAAAGGAACACCATGGAGTTGGGCCCACACTGGGACCGCAGAAAGGATGTCCCTCTCATGACGCAGCTGGGGATTCCACCGCTGCAATACCACCAACCGCCCATCAAATAGCCAAGGACCACCGTGCAAGATCCTTTCACATTCAGCTTCTTCTCCAAATTTAAAATAAAAATAGCCATTCTCCCAACTAAATATTTTGATGCCCTTCTTAATGAACCATAGCCTATCCACCCAGGCACAGATTTGTCCATAGTATGGAACATCCCCTAATACATATCCAACTAGCGTGTTCTTCCACTGAGCTGCCCCTTTAGGCAGTAGGTCGTTAGATATTTTTGCAACTTCAATCCCCTCTGCATTCACCATGGGTGGGACAAATTCCACAGTAAGGTCAGAGGCATACTTCCTTCTATTGGCACATTTATCAGCCCAAGATTGTTTTTCCACCTTTGTAGCGATACTAATTTCAACATTGGGTCTATTGGGAATTTTAGCAAACATCTGATGTGCATCTCCCCTAGTGACAGGCGGCAACCTCATTCGCGAGCGATCCTGATGTTGCTGTGGATTAGAAATCCCTTTAGCATGCACTTTCCCCCATCTGGGAGGGTTCCCGATGCCACCCACTCTTTGCTGATTCTTCCTTCTGGAGACTACCTGCCAGGCACCATGAATCTCATCACTTGCGTTGCCAACTCTGCTGTTCAAGCCTTTCTCTCCTCCACTTGTAGCGGTACCTAGCCCTCCGCGAGGCCCCCCTTGAACTTTCTGCGATGAAATCTCCCGATGAATTTGATTGTCCTGCGCTGTAGCATCTCCCAACGGTGGCCTAACACCCACCGAAGCATCTCCCAATGAAGAAGCATCTCCCAAAGATGTAGACGGTAGCCCATTGATCGCCGGATTCCCCAGAGTAATGCCTGAAGCAGCAGGCCGGAACCCTAGTCCGCCGGGATCAATAATCGCCTCTCCGAGTTTATCGCTCATCTGTTTTTTATTATATATATATTCCCTGTTTTATTATATATATATATATAATATCGTAATGAATTAGTTTTCTCTCTCTGTTTTCCTAGAGAGAGAAGCTCTGCTGAGCGAGGGTGAGCGGTTCGTTCGTCGGTCGCTGTTGCAGCTGGCGCCGATGCTTCACCGAAGGTTCGTCGTGTTTGGGGATCTGATCCAGCTTGTGCGAGATCGGATCTTCGTCGGAGAGGACGATCGGATCTTGGATCTTGAACTTGAGTTCGTTACTTTCTGGCGGATCAAGATCTCCTCTGAGATCTTGATCCGGGGGTAAGTCTGATCGAATTCGAGTTCCAGTTTGTTGTTTTGATTGGATCTGAGCTTCGATTTGTTTTTTTGCAAATTGATCGAGGTTGTGCGGATCGGTGCCTGAGATCGTCGTGCAGGCGTGCCTCGGGTCCGGTGGAAATCGGATCTCTTCCGGTGAAGGGGAACAGATCCAGCGCCTTGAACTATTGGCGGATCAAGATCTCACTTCGAGATCTTGATCCGTGGGTAAGTCTGTTTGCGCTCGAGATCTATCTCCTTTGGTGTATCGTTTGAATCTTGACCCTCTGGTGTTTCTGTACTGAGCCTGAACGTGCGCCGGGGGAGAAGACTTGGTGACTTGATCGGAAGCCATTACTAGTTGTAGATCCTGAAGCTTGTTGAAGCAGGACTACTGAAGTGGAAGCTCGCATTGCTGCAGGATCAGTGCTATTCACGACTGGAAGGATCAAGATCTCGTGATGAGATCTTGATCCGGTGGTGAGTCGTTCGATCTTGATCCGGTTTGATTCTGATTGTGATAAGAATTGAATATTGCTTGTATTTGCTCTGAGGTTGAATTCGGAAGAAGACCTGTCTGATGGGAACAGACCCTCAGGGATCAAAGGCGGGATCCGTCAATGATGCTGCTGCGGAGCAAAGGTGAAGACTTGCTGCTGAGGCTGGCGTATCTGAGGTCTGGCAAGTAGTGAACCGCAAGAAGGCTGGAGAGAAATTTGCGAAGGTTGTGGATAAAGGGAAACCTGTGAATTTCGATCATAAGAGAGAGGCCATGGGGAATCAAGAAGGAGGTTGGGGGGAGGGATCCATGAAGAATCTGTCCAGGAGGAGTTCAAATTCTAATGGAGCCAAGGTGTTCGATAGAAGGACGATGAGGCCCACAGTGAAGGTGATGATAAATCCCCATGCGATTAAGCTTTCATGGTTGGAAGTATGCTCTGATAGGAGAAGGATTGCCGGATCCTTGGAGATGGAATTCGTATCTCCTGGGAGCGATGATGATGGGTCGGTGATTGCCATGGTGCCTAAGGATCTGATAGCTAAAGTTGAGAAGGGGTGGGAGCATACTCTGATCGGGTATGTGCTTGGTGATGTGCCATTCTTTGGGCAGATCAGAGCTTGGGCGGAGAGAAGCTGGAAGAAGCAAGGATTAACAATATATACAAGGGCGAACGGTTTCTTCTTCTTCAGATTCCGCAGCAAATAGGATTATGAGGCTGTGCTCTGTGGGGGACCGTGGATGTTCGATGGAAGATTGGTGGTGTTGCAGCGGTGGTCGCCAAGCTTCAGTTACGATCGGGACATGCTGTCCTCCGTCACAGTGTGGGTACAATTTCCGCACCTCCCCCTTAATCTTTGGTCCCTGCCAATTCTCAACAGGATTGCAAGCGTTCTTGGGAATCCGATTAGCTTGGACAGGGCGACGGCAACGCTGGAGAGGTTAGCGTATGCAAGATGTCTCGTAGAGATTTCTGCAAGCGAGGAAGTCCCGGACTTCGTCATGGTGCAAGTGGAGGGGGGACGTGCTCAGAGTTAATGTTAAAGTCGAAGGGAAGCCGCCTCGCTGCAAGCGATGCATGTGCTTTGGACACTCGGAAGGGCAATGCGGCGACGATCCTGCTTCTCGCAAGGACAACACCGGGGGTCAGGATCAAAAGTTTGAGGCGGGGAAAATTATGAGTGCGTCGGGGGGAGATGTGGTGGAAGACAAAAATAAGAGCAAAGAGGACCTGCTGGCTAATACGGGAGCTCCTTGTACGGGAGGGGACGAGGAGGAGTATGTGATGGGCGATTCGAATAATTGTGTGGATACTAGGATGGGGGGCCCTGAGAGTGGGGTTGTAAATATAGATAGTGCGGGGTCTAGCAAAAATGGATGCAATGTAAATAGCCCTATGTATCGGGCGGAGGAGATTGTTGATAGGCCAGGAATCAAGGAGCTAGCTGTGTCTAGCGAGAGGAAATGTCACGATGAACTAGCTGCGACTAGAAAGGTGGAGGGATGTATTGAGCTAGCTGCGACTAGCAAGGTGAAGGGGGGAGTGTTGAGCTAGCTGCGCCTAGCATGGAGGAGGGGTGTGAAGGGCATGATGAGCTAGCTGCGTCTAGCAAGAAGGGAGGCAATGTAGGGCTAGCTGCGTCTAGCAGAATGAAGAAGGGAGCGGGGCTAGTTGCATCTAGTTGCAAGGAGAATGGGAAAAGACCCATAGGGGGAGGATGTAACACAGGAAATAATGAGAATAATGGTGAACCTGGGA
>JAULAV010003953.1:0-11000 GCA_030789695.1 Scilla litardierei | reverse complement strand
CAAATTTTGGGAAGAAATTTCCACAAATTTTTTCCAGAGGAACAATACCCATATATATATAGTCTATAACCCGTGCCAGAGGGCACGGTTCAATTTAGATATTTGCCCCTTAAAATCTTAGTTCCCCCGAAAATGTGGGCATGATTCATTTTAGATATTCCCCCATCAAAATCTTAGTTCCCCTGAAATTGTGTACATGATTCATTTTAGAAAGCCCCCCCCTCAAAATCTTAGTTCCCCAATCAAAGTCTTAGTTCCCCAAAATTTAGGTCACCTCAAGAGATTTTAGTTCTCACATTGTTTAATTACTCACAAAATTTTTAGTCACTGACAAAAATGTTAGTCCCCCAATATGTATTAAATTTTTAGTCACTGACAAATTTTAGTCACCTCAAGAGATATACAACCAGTGCCCGTAGCGCACGGTTCATTCACGATATCCACCCTAAAAATTTTAGTTCCCCACAAATTACAGTACTTAATTGTAATTTAGTTCCCTTAAAAATTTTAGTTTCCCGAAAATTAACTTCACCCAAAAAATTATTTCATTCAAAAAAATTTAGTTCCAACAAAATTTAGTTTTCTCTTGATTTAACATGTGTCATAAGGGTACGATTCATTTAAAATAATCTCTCATTAAAATCTTAGACATACTAATTTTAGACAACCGCCAATAATTAAATGAAAGAATTGTTATTTAGCTCCCCCAAAAAAATTCAAAAAATTAGTTTCCCGCAATATTTAGTTCGCCCAAAATTTTTGGTTCCCCCCCCCTAAATTTTAGGGATGCAAATTTTGGGAAGAAATTTCCACAAATTTTTTCCAGAGGAATAATACCCATATATATATCAGTTTGAGTATTTTGGCTCCCATCTGACTTCAATCCATGTCTTTGAGTTGTTCATCCTCTTACCCAAAGGTTCATCAGTTCCTGCAGAAAAAAGATGCTTTAAAGAAACTCTATCAAACAATCGAGGAAAATGGTAGGTAATCACATCTGTGAAGCTTTGGAATTCCTTGCTAAATTTTCTGGCTCAATTCATGCAGTCCATTATAGTTCTTGACTGCTGAAATTTTTGCAGTACAAAAGATCAATTTGCAGTTGGACCAAGTTTGTATGATACACATTTCAGTTTAAACTTAGTGGTCCAATTTATCTGCCATATGTATCATCCATGTAGGATAAGATGTTTCATATTTTCATATTTCATTATAAACAACATTTTCTCAACTCTAATCATTCATCCCCTCCTACTCCCAGATGTCTGTAAGAAAATCCACCATTTCCTGGGACCAGCAAAACCAATTCCAGTAAAATCAGATATTGAACAGATATTGGACAGATGAAGTTTTACAATATAATTCATTTACGTAAGATATTCATCAGCTTACAGCAAGAGGAATAGGCTGTGGAAACGGGTTGTTATATCCATTGTTCTCTACAATAATATCTGGAAGCAAAACAAATTCACTACAGCAACCCGGTAACCTGGGAAGATTCACACAAATACCACACCCACCTATTCTGGAATAAAATTTCATCATTGAAATAAATGTCTACATAATGAATACTTCATGGGACTTTGCGGAGCACAACAAATTTAGTTCAAACTATACCACTAAGACAGTTCCAGCCCCAGAACCACAGTTCTCTGCTACATACCCTTGCTGCTGTTGATGATCATATGAAGAATCACACCAATCGCAGCGACAAATGATGCATCCATGACCGGATTTATGCTCACTGTGAAATCATTCTGTCCGAGTGGAAAATTCACCACATTGTGGCCCTTGCTCATCTGCATCAACGCATTGCCACAATTCAGCAATGATACAATAAAATGCACAGATGTGAGCTACAGTGAATAATCCCATACATGGGCTGCAACAACAGTGGAATGCCCCTCGAATATGGTGCATGCTTTATTATGAAAACTCCCCTTGACCTTGAAATCACACTCGTCTTCCTTCGTGTTATCCGCCAGAAACATGTCATACTCACACTTCGTCTTCCTTCGAATATGGCTGTAAATTATCGTATGTTACATTATAGATGCATCCCGAAAAAGTAAATAGTTGATTTTAGAGCTTAATGCCACCAGGAAAGACACAACATGCAGTTAGCCTAGCACTACATTGAGGATCCAACCATCAGGGTATACTCGACACTTAATATTTTGCAAATCTCGAGCATTAAATCAGTCACACGAAGAGCTTAACATGTAATGAAGTTCTGCCAACTTACAAAATACCCCATGACAGAGCATGCAATTAAAATTTTAACATTTTGTAGTTGGATAGTAAATGGTTAAGATGCAAAATAAATCACAGCGGCGACATACTTTAAATAAAACTGAACCTATAAGCATCCATTAACTAAACTGAATATACTTTAAATAAACATGACATCGATTTATATGTTAAATTTGGAGCTGGATGAATTTATTTCAACATTGTTGGTTTTTTACGGTTAGTTGTAGGAATTTCTTACGATAAAATATTCTAAACATTTGTACTTATTAGCAAATTATTTAATCAGCTAAGCTATCAAGGTGGCATTAAATTTTTTCCTAGTCTCAACATTATCATTTGAAAAACAGTAGGTCCCAAAAGTAAATTCAAACTTTTGAGATTGTTGATAGCTCAATGCCCAAAAGAAAAGACAATTCCATAAAATAACCCAATGCTTAATCCATGCCCCATTTAGTATTTTTTCCTCAAAATAATTAGAAGCAAAATTTGCAGAAATATCATGTTTTTGAAATACAAACAGATTAAACAACAAATATTTGAAATCCTGAATGTTGTGACCGACGAAGACTGTCAAACTAATGGTTGTTCATTTGACAAAAGTTTAGAAAATCTGTCATCATACTCAAGATTCAGCTGGATATGTTTCATCATCATCCATATCTTTTGATAAATCTTCTGACCACTCCAACCTGAAACATAACAATGTGACTATATTACTTATATGAAGCAAAACTTCTTATCAACAAAGATATGTTTTCTTAGCTACTGTAATCAGGAAAACATAATTTATATTCACCCTTGCTCTTAACCTGTAGAAATCATATCCTATTGCCAAGCAATTTACTACAGAAATGTGATTTCTTGCACAGTTTATGTACAAAAAAATTCCAAGATAGTAAAGCCTACATTGTGGAAGGGTTTTCTACATATGGTAGTTTACATCAATTTAAGTCCATTAATACCTATAAGCTTCCATAAATGTTTAAACACAACTCTAAATTTCTCATATAGTTAGCCTCCATCTCTCGGCAACTACATATGGTCCCTTCACTTTTCAAACTCTATAGAGACATGCAAATTTCCATGCATATAAGAACCTACAGGAAATGAGCACTGAACTTTGGCAAAAGAAAATTCATGCAACAACCTACATCTTGACGTGGATGTCACATTTCAGAGGTATCATATTCATTAATACTCGACACCAAAAAGAATCCAAGCGGATGCAATTGTTTGTAATACAAATGAAATAAGTTGTTTCCCGTAAACACTAAAATATAAATTGAACATTCCAACTAATCTAGCAAAATACAAAAGGCACACATAATTTTCTTCCATCACCATATAAAGGATTACATGCACATGGCTACAGTGTCCTTTTGAATTCATTTTTTAAACCTTTATCAATTGTCATGAACATCATTACAACATAAAAGATCACTATGTGAAGAAAAAAATCTTGCTATTTTTGCAGTTTTCTTTGGTCATAAAATCAAATTCATAGATGGCATATCGGCACTCATTAGTAGGAAGGGCATGCGATAAAATCATCATAGCTGGAAATAGGCTGGCCAACCTTCTCAACAATCACCTACTTCATATTCTCATTATTCTTATAAACAATGAGGCGGTATGTTCTCTTCGCCTTCAGATCCAAGAACTTCAGCTTAGATTTCCAAATCATCATCGCTTCATGATAACCATCAAGTTTTTCAATCAGATTGCAATTATCAATTAACCACTTATGATAATATCTTAAGAATCTTGCTCAATTTCAAGCAACATTACAATATCCAACAAAGCATTGCAATTTTTTGTTTCTTTGCAACTGAAATTGCAACAAAATTGCTTTAGTTTCTTTCTTTATATGGAGAAACATTAGGAATTTTACACTCAGATGTATGACTGACCTAAAAAAATAACTGGCTAATGTTTTACATTTTGCTCAAGGGCTTAGAATACGCCAATTATTCCCATCAAATTGCAGTTAACCTTAAAACCATTTTGCTACTATTTCAACACTTTCTCTCAATTTCAAGAAAAATTGTAATTTCTATCAAATATCACAACTACTAAAAAAGTTACCTTTTGAATGGATCACGAAGCAAAACAAACTCGACATTGATATTCTAGAGCTGTGAGATGTCGCCATAGACTGATCAAAACTCGTCGAGGGTCTACTCGATGGCAGTGATGGAGACGTCGTATCCACAGTCTCAATTTCAAGAGATATGCCATAAGAGTAAATGAAACATTAGAAAAACTACTGGATAAACATTGTTACAAAGAGAGAAGATATGTTTACTTTCTTGATGACACTGTTAATGAAATCCATGGCAAGAACATGGCCAGCTTCTTTTGCCAGTTCGCCAGTATCGACCAAGACCAGCCCCAAGCTCAATAATATAATTTCCTTTGTATGGTGGGAGCAGAGAAAAGACCTACATGAAGGAGGTAATGCTTAGTTTCCAAACTTAACATGTCATCATTGATTGATGGTTTCTGATAAGTATACATGATGAGAGCACAATCAAGAAAGATACATCAAGCTCAAGCTAAATGGGCAGAATATGATTTGTCCAATTTTAAATTTGTAGTCCCTATGAAAGAAACATGTCGTATGAAGAGATGAAGCCATATGTGATTATCGTAGAAAATGGTGAACAGAATTCATTTTTTGTTCTAAATTTATACTTGTGCAAATCATCAGAATGTGATTTGTATACTGTGTTGAGAGATACTGCAAGCATTTTCTGTGAACCCAATTTGCCCAACTGCTATTGTTACGCCTATTTGACCGAGACCCAAAAGACACGAGCCCAGGAGCCCGACTACTGACCGAGAGCCCATCTGCGCCTTCAAGCCCATTCTACAAGGCCCTATAAGGGGCCCTCTCGAATGTCGATCCGACCCGGCCCCGATAACCCGCTGGTCACTCGCCCACTCCTGCGATAACCGCTCCCCCGATCGCGCGACCGCTAAATGGCGATAATGGGGAGGTGCTGGCATGGCGTAGGGGGCGGCGGCGGAAGGGTGGATTGAGGGGGCACGATTGAGGGCGGGCGAGGGACGTGGGCCAGAGGTAATCACGCGGGAGCTCCATAAAAGGGCTAGGGAGACGACGAAGCAAAAGGCCCCTTCTGAGGTATCTAAAACCTAAGGTACTCCATCAACGACCTAGCTCCCCCATTTCATCTCCTTCCTCCCCCGCTCGCGCCGTGTGACGCCGCTCCGATCTCCTCACGAGTCGAGCCGTCTCCGCCGGGCCTCCTCTTTCAGATCTCTATCTGACTTAGGCATCGGAGGGGATTTGGCCGGAACCTAGGTCCGGCCCCCTGACGAGCGTTCTCGTCTTCGCAGGAGGACAGCAGATCAATGGGCCGAGGCTTCCCCTCGCCCCTCTCCAACCACACAATCAGCTGGACGAGTGAGGCTTCCCCTCACCGTTCACCCGCCGAGGCCGAGCACACCCGACCGAGGCCGAGCGTCTCAACTAGGGCTGAGGCTTCCCCTCACCCTACGCCGACCGCGCATCTAGCTGGACGACTGAGGCTACCCCTTGTCTTCCTTCCTCCAAGGCCGTGCTCGTCTGACCGAGGCCGAGCGTCTCAACCTGGGCCGAGGCTTCCCCTCGTCCCATCTGCATCGATTAGAAGCCCCTGAGGGATCCAAGTGGACCCCTTGACCACGTTGACCGGGTTATCCACGGTCAACGCCTTGTAGTGAGAAAACACTCTGAAAAATCTGGCGCCGTCTGTGGGAACGAACGGTCCCACGAAGAAACAAACCACACCTGCGATGACGCGCCTCCACCCGTCTCGACGAAAGGAGAGCAAGGCTCTGACGCGAGGCAACAGGGCCCGCCATCGTTGGTAAGAGTGGGCCCAAGCCCAACGCGAGGAGGATCGTGAGGAGAGGACTGAGGGATCCTCACCGTCCCTACCGGTCGGAAGACCGAGCACGTCTGTAACGGCACGTAGCTCGGACGTAGCCTTGGTGGTGTCGGTGATCATAGACACAACCATGGTACGACGACTGCTCGTTGACACCGGTAGCTCCTGTGACGTCCTCTTCATGTCGACCCTGGAAAATATGGGGTGGCGGAGGGAGGATTTGCGACCTCGCTCGGGTCCCGTGGTGGGATTCACAGGTCATTCCGCCCCCATCATTGGCACGATCCATCTCCCGGTGACGCTCGGAGGCCCACCGGACTCGGTGACCCTGGCGGTGGAATTCATCGTACTGGGGATCGGATCGGAGTACAATGGGATCATCGGCCGACCCCTCCTCAACGCCATCGGAGCGGTGGTCTCGACCCTCCATCAGACTATCAAGTTCCGAACGCCCGGGGGGATGGGTCAAGTCGAAGGCGACACGGGAAGACCGAACGCCTGCTATCAACTGGCGGAGGGGAATCCCGAGGATCGCCTAGCCGACCGGATGGCCGAGCTCGACTTGAGGAGTGGGCCTAGGCCCACCCCTGCAGAGGAGCAAGAGCAGATCCCGGTCACGGACATCGAAGGCCGGTTCATCTCGATCGGGAGAGGACTGAGCCAGGACCTGAGGAACCAGCTGATCGAATGCCTGGAGGCGAACCTGGACATCTTTGCTTGGTCACCGGAGGGCATGCCCGGCGTAGACCCCCAGGTGATCGTCCACCAGATCAACGCCGACCCCAACTTCAAGCCGGTCAGGCAGAAGAAGCGTAACCTGGGCGGCGAGAAGATGAAGGCAGCCTCCGAGGAAGTGGAGCGTCTCCTTGATGCCGGCTTCATACGAGAGGTCTGGTACCCAGAGTGGCTGTCGAACGTGGTATGGTCAGGAAACCCAACGGGAAGTGGCGAATGTGTGTGGACTTCAGTGACCTCAACAAGGCATGTCCCAAGGACTGCTACCCCTTGCCGCGCATCGACCACCTGGTGGACAACGCCTCGGGGTACGAGATGCTTAGCTTCATGGACGCTTACTCGGGGTATAATCAAGTCCAAATGGACCCCCGGGACGAAGAAATGACAGCCTTCACGACGGACCGGGGAACTTACTGCTACAAGAAGATGCCATTCGGCTTGAAGAACGCAGGGGCCACCTACCAGAGAATGGTCAACAAGGTTTTTAGCTCCCAGATCGGGAGGAACCTGGAAGTCTACGTCGACGACATGCTTGTCAAGTCAAGACGACCCGAAGACCACATCGCCGACCTACGGGAAACCTTCAAGCGGTTGCGGCGACACCACATTCGACTAAACCCCGCGAAGTGCACGTTCGGGGTAAGATCTGGCAAATTCTTGGGATTTATGATAACTAACCGTGGCATTGAAGCTAATCCCGACAAGATCGAGGCACTGATCAACATGCGTGAGCCGACGACGATCAAAGAGCTGCAGAGGCTGAATGGGCGCATCACAGCCTTAGGGTGATTCCTTTCCAAATCAGCGGAAAGATCGCTCCCCTTCTTCAAGGTCCTGAGGAAAGCGATCGCGGAGCCTCCAGACAATAGAAAGGCGATACTGTGAGACGAAGACTGCTCCAGGGCGTTCGGAGACCTCAAAGAGTATCTCCGCAGCCCACCTCTCCTATCCAAGCCACGGGAAGGGGAGTCGCTGAGCCTTTACCTGGCGTGCGCGGAGGAAGCTGTGAGTTCGGTGCTGATCCGGGAAGACGGTGGGGTGCAGTGGCCGGTATATTACACGAGCCGGATCTTGAAGGGGGCGGAGGTGCGATACTCGCCCATGGAGAAACTGGCGTACGCCCTCGTCCTCTCAGCACGAAGGCTCCGACCCTATTTCCAGGCCCACACCATACTGATCCTGACCGACTCACAACTGGAGCAGAACCTCAAGAGATTCGATCGAATGGGGAGAATGCTGAACTGGGGAGTGGAACTGAGCGAGTTCGACCTCCGATTCAAACCGCGCACGGCCATCAAAGGGCAGGCTCTATCCGACTTCATCGCCGAGTGCACAACGAGAGGAAATGGACTCCCAGAGGAAGAAGACCCAGCGACGGTAATTGCTCAACCCTTGTCCTTTCTTTCGGCTGATCACTTCCAGCCAGGGGATCCAGGAGCGTGGATAGTCCATGTGGATGGGTCGGCCACACAGTCAGGAGGCGGGGCTGGGATTGCAATCCGATCTCCGGAAGGGAACATTGTGGAATACGCGTTGCGGTTCGAGTTCCCAGCCACGAAAAACGTGGCAGAGTATGAAGCGGTGATCAACGGCCTGAGGCTGGCCCTGGAGCTCGGGGCCGAATCCATCCGCCTCCTCAGCAACTCGAAGCTCATTGTCAACCAACTCTTGGGGAGTTATGAGGCACGGGAGGAGGCGATGCAGAGGTATCTCCCTGTTTCCAGAGCGGCGATGTCCAAGTTCAAGAACGTGGAAGTCCTGCACCTCCCGCGATCAGAGAATGCGCGGGCAGATGCGTTGTCGAAGCTGGCCTCGTCCTCTCCAAAAGAGCTGGGCCGCACCATCTACGTGGAAAACCTGCAGTCCCCCAGCACAGAAGAGCACGAGGTGATGGCGATCGACCAGGAACCCACCTGGATGGACCCGATCATCCGGTACCTCACTCATGGGGAGGTGCCGACCGATGGGGACGAGCGCCGGACCCTGGAGAGAAAGGAGCTCCGATACGTGATTCATGAAGGGACGCTCTACCGGAGACGCTGGACCAAGACGGATGTCCTCCCATACTTGAAGTGCATCGGACCGCAGGAGGCTGACTACGTCCTACGGGAGGTTCACGAAGGGATCTGCGGGAATCACCATGGGGGCAAGATGGTAGCACAGAAGATCTTGAGGCAGGGGTACTACTGGCCGACCCTGACCCAAGATGCAACAAGCTACGTCCAAAAATGCCAAGAATGCCAGAGGTATGCCCACCACACCTCGACTCCCCCGTCAGAGCTCATCCCTATCGTGAGCCCCATCCCCTTTGCGAAGTGGGGGCTCGATATCCTCGGACCGTTTAAACCGGGGCGAGGGCAACGGAAGTATCTAATTGTGGCGATGGACTACTTCACCAAGTGGATTGAGGCCGAACCATTGGCCACCATCACGTGGAAGAAAGCAAAAAGTTTCGTATGGAATTCCATCATCTCCAGATTCGGAGTGCCACGGGCCATCGTCACAGACAATGGGAAGCAGTTCGACTCCGCAGGGTTTAAAGATTTTTGCGAGGAATGGGGAATCAAGCTTCTCTTCGCCTCTGTGGCGCACCCCCAGACCAACGGAATGACGGAAGCGGCCAACAAGTGCATCATAGAGCCCCTCCGAAAGAAAGTGAAGGACGCCGAAGGGAACTGGCCAGAAGAGCTCCCTGGGATACTCTGGTCATACCGGACGACCCACAAGGAGGCCACTGGCGAGACCCCGTTCATGCTCACCTACGGGGCCGAGGCGGTGGTGCCGGTCGAATTGGGCGAGGAATCTCTCCGCATCAAATGCTTTGACGAAGACAAGAACTCGCAGGGCTTGGGGCTCAGTTTGGAGCTCCTCGGTGAGCGACGGCAGCAGGCACTGGCCACCACCATCCGCCAGAAGCAGAAGGTGGCCCGATACTACAACGCTCGGGTGCGGGGAAGAAGCTTCCACCTTGGGGACCTGGTCCTCCGGAAATCGGGCTTCAACACGGATACCGCTCGCAAAGGGAAGCTTGCGGCTAGATGGGAGGGACCCTACAAAGTCGTCGAGGTCCTCGGACCCGTAGCCTACCGACTAGCTGATGTGGAGGGGAGGATTCTCACCCACACTTGGAATGCGGAACATTTACGCAAATACTTTCAATAAATGTATCGTTTCCTATGAAATAAATTTATTTTTTGAATTCATTCCTTTCCAGATAAAGAAAAAAGATATACAGAGAGGCGCACGAAGAGGCCGAGGGGCATTCCCCTCCCTCATATTTCTCCGGGGGCACCGGTGGAGCCACAGGCTGGCAGCCCGCTAGGGTCTTCCCCCTCACTCCGTTCGACGTCAGGGTGCATCCGAAGATCCTCGAAGTTGACCCCCGAGAGTGGGAACTTCTTTTGGATCTCGGACTGACACCGGGCAAAGCCCTTCTCGAACGCCTCCGATAAGGCGGTCTTTACAAAGGAGGTGGCATACTCCGCCACAGCATCCTGAGCGATCCTGGCCGGATCCACCTCCTCCAGCCCGCGCATCCGGGCCTCTAAGGTCTCGATCTGGCGTTGGTGCTCCGCCTTCTCCTTCTCGATCTCCCGGGATTTCTCGCCAAGTTGGGCAAGAAGGACCCTCGCCTGCTCCTCCGCCGCTTCCAGACGATCGGAGAGCTCCAAGGTCTCGGAGGCAAGAGCAGGATTGGGGATCTGCTCGGCTCCTCCAGACGCGTCGGCACCTCTCAAAAGCTCGGCGAGCCGCTCCTCGGCCTCCGACTTCGCAGCCAGAGTCAAGGCTCTCTCCCGGTCCGCTACCTCCAGGGCAGAGGACAGCTCAGTTACGTGGGAATCCAGGGACTGGACCCGCGCTTCCTCTAACTGACCTGCCTCCCCCTCCTCGCCGGGGGCCTCAGGGCCCCTCCCGGCATCGGATTTGGCTTTGGGAATAGCCACGAATTGGCGCCTCATCGAGAGGCCCACCGAGGACAACTGCATCGAGGCAACGAAGGTAAAACAGTGAGAGCAGCAAGAAGAAAGGAGGATAAGCAGAGACACACTACCTGTTGACCAGCCTGAATCACGAAGGTGGCCAAACAGTCACCTCTGACTCCGTCCAACACTGCCTGAT
>JAULAV010003951.1:0-51268 GCA_030789695.1 Scilla litardierei | reverse complement strand
CGTCCGATTCTTCATCATCGGTAGATGTAGATGGAGCGGCCTTGAACGCAATCGTCTTTATCTTATGCACGTCTTGCTCCAAGTACGACTTCATCTTTTCTTGCATCTTGATCTTACTGTCCTTGCGTACCTCATAAGACAACAAGGTACCCATTAGTTGTACGACAGTATACTTATTCATATCGTTACCTTCCTCGATGGCGAAGGTACGCTTCTCCCAACAAAAAGGAAGTCCGTCAATAATCTTCGCCACTTTCTTCTTTTGGGTGTAGATCTTCCCAAGGGCTTCCAATTCGTTGGATATATCCACGAAGCGAGCATAGTACTCCTTCATAGTTTCACCCTGTTGCGTATGAAATAACTCGATCTTTGTTAGCAACAACGAGTTTAGAGTCTTTTACCGTACTCGTTCCTTCGTGCAAGATGAGGAGTTGGTTCCAAATTTGATATGCACTCTTACATGTGCATATCTTGTTGAAGTCTTCGGGCTCCAAAGCACATTGCAAGGCATTCATTGCCTTGGCATTGTTTACCTCCGCGGCGACCTCCGCCGTAGTCCACTTCGCGAAATCCTGTTCCGTGGGCTCGACATATTCCATCAACGTGGCTCTCCATAGTGAAGTACTCCGGAGGAACGTTTCCATCCGGCATTTCCAGTACCCATAGTTGGTACCGTTGAATAAGGGAGGCCTAGTTGAGGAGTGTCCTTCCATCACCGAAGAAGATCCTTCGTGATTCTTGAAGACGTTGTAGTCGTTGTTCATCATAGCTATGAACCGTGGCTCATTCCATGTGTAGCTACTGCACATGTACTAGAGGGGGGGTGAATTGTACTTTAAAATAATCAAGAGAGTTATTCCTAATTATTGTACAAACATACAAACAACAAGAATAGACAACGCAAACAAATGATGTAACGGGTTCGGATCCACCCAAGTCTCCCCGACTTGTTCCCGGTGAGCCTACGTCCCAACCACCCGGATCCCCTCCGGATACTTGAGTTAGAAACCACTAACCCAAGATTTCCACTATGAAATTCTTGTAGAAAAACCTCTACAAGACCAAATCATACACAAATGACATGTGACTCCCTCAACCCGGGATCACACCCTTTCTCTCACAACCGAGAGAAACACTTGCAAACAAAGTAAATAAAACAATGAAATACTTACCAACAAAATCCTATTCCTTGAGTAAACTTACCAATATTAGGGCAAGAAGGATTTTGAGGAAGAAGATGTCACCAAACCCTATCTCCAAGAAGTTGACCAGCAATGGAAGCCTAGGGAGGAGTTGGTGATCTTGAATCAAGCTCTTAGCTTGAGAGGCTCACAATGGAGACAATCTCTCTTGAGGAATTAGGGCTCAAGAAGTTGAGGGAGAGATTCTTGTGAGAAGAGAGAGCTTTAGAATAGAGTTGAATGGCTCCTCTTTGATTTCTCTAAACCTCTAAAATATCAGCCTTGAATACTAGGAAAGAATCCCTCCAAGTATATATAGGATAGAGGAAAGAGAGAGCAAAAAATCGTGGCATTAAATGCTCCAATGGCTCTATTCTGAAGCAGTCTAGTCGGTCAAAGAAGGATCATTGACCGACTAGTTTCTTAACTAGTCGGTCGGTGATTCAACATGAACCGACTAACTGGAGAACAGCCAAAAGAGAAAGTTCAGACATAAAGAACTAGTCGGTCTAAGAAGACTTGCCAACCGACTATTTTCACAACTAGTCGGTCGGTGAGTGTTCTTTGACCGACTAAGAGTTGAAATAGTATAGTCTGAAATCAAGGAGAACTAGTCGGTCAGAGAACAAATCCTAACCGATTAGTTTCTCAACTAGTCGGTCGATGATTGTTCTTTGACCGACTAACGATAAACAGTAGCTCAGGCTGTGAAAATGAAGATATAACTAGTCGGTCCATGAAGGATTCCAAATCGACTAGTTTGACAACTAGTCGATCGGTGAACCTTCTTGGACCGACTAATTGGTCAACAGTGAATGAGCTGAAATGAGCAAGGAAATCTAGTCGGTTCAAGAAGAATTGCTGACCGACTAGATTGCCATCTAGTCGGTTGGTTTTTCTTCTTGAACCAACTAAGATGCACTAGAAGCCGTGAAATGAAGCGTAAGGCTTCGGGAAAGTTTCTATGGGCTTCTAAGATAATCCTAGCTCTAATAATGTAAGACCTACTCAAGGCTTAACATTCTATACGAAGAATCCAGAAGACAATAAATAAAACTTGACGAACCGTCTTCAAAGCTTCAATCCGAATCTCTTGACTTCAATAATACTCCTAGAGCTTCAACGAAGCTTTAGGCACACGATCACATGCTTTGAGAAGTCTTGAGACGTCGCTTTTGATATACGTCGAGTTTTGGCAACGATCTCCATAATTGCGATCACAAAGGAGTTAGTTCATAATATTTATGTTTGCTCATCATCAAAACCAAATCCGGGGAATCAATACTCAACATTAGGCACGTGGAAAGTCGATATGAGAGTATCGAAAGAGATCACCCAAGTGGGTAGACGAGAGAATCTCTGAGAGTCTCTCAGCAGTAAAGGCCTGATAAACAATAAACCGCTCATGAAGGAGCCTGATCCCTAGCATAGAATGGAACTTTGCCAGAAAAGCGTTGTCACGGCAAATAGGGACTAGATGATCAAAAGGAGATACGATGGGATTTTGGCCTTGGGAAGAATCGAAACTAGACTCGGGTGGGTGTCAACATCCACCAGAGCATGTTCAGCCTCAGCGATATGCTCGTTTCTGCAAACACCAACGAGCTTACGTAGACGATTCACAAGAGGTTCGGCCTCAGAGGTGGAAGACGGGGAATATGAACCTAAAGTGTCGGAAGAAGGAGGGTCAGCGTTCTTTGTGCGGGACTTGTGGGGTCTTTTGGTTTTGGCAATGGTTGACTTAGGGATCCTAGTATGTTTAGGAGCAACAACCTTACCCTTGGTTTTGGGAGCCATTGCACAATCAAACAAAGGAAACGGAACGAAGTAACTGCATGAATTGAATCGACAAGAAAGTGATACCTAATCCGAGTGGAAACGACTGAGAGGAGACAATCGACCAAAGTAATTGACGGATCGGAAGAGGTGATCGGAGAGTGAAGCTTTGAATCGGAGTGAAAATCGACCGCAACAGTGGATTTCGAAATGAGGAAGACGAGGGAAGTTCGTCAGATGAGAGAGAAATTCTGAAAAGAATCGATGGCTCTCGAAGATATATGGAGGGGGCCAAAGAATCTGGACAGTTGGATCGAAAAATCGACAGCTCAGATCAAGTTATCAAACCGCCATAGCTGTTGATAGTCGACTGATAAACAGTTGTCAGTCGACTGGTCGATAAGATAGAAATAAGCTGGGGTTGACAGACAGTCGACTATTTGGTAATTCACAGTCGCCTGTCGGGGAGACAGTCGAATGTAACTTACACATCAGTCGACTGACAGAGAATCAAAAATATGATTATATAAAATAGAGACTCTGAAGATTTGGACAACCGCCTGATGACCAAATTACAGTCGCCTGTTGAACAGACAGTCGACTGTAAAATCGTCTCTAGTCACCTGTGCGAAAAAAAACAGTCTGATGTTTGAGAAAATAGAGTTGGGCAGTCGACTGTCGAAGGAATGACAGTCGTCTGTCCTGGTCCAGAAATGCACAGTGAGGTTAAAATCCAGATGATAGAGACATCTCACCCAAGGACCTATTCTCTAACACAAATCTAATCACTAAATCAATACCAAAATATTATCAAAATATTATCAAATCACAAAAACTCTTAAATCAATCCAAACGATCAAAATCATCAAAATCTCAAATTCATCTCTTAAAACAAATATATGTGAAACATATAATTTATCAACCGAAGAGAGGTAAAAAAATGATGATATGAGTACAAACATGATATAACATGAAAGTATGAACTCCTACAATTCAGATTTCACCCTTAATCCCTAATTCTCCACGCAACCTCACAAATGAATCTTCTTTAAGAGGTTTAGTGAAGATGTCGACGATTTGTTTTTGGGTTTCAATGTACTCTAAGATGATGTCCTTTTTAGCTACATGATTATTAATAAAATGGTGTCTCACATCTTGTGTTTGGTATGAGAGTGATATACTGGATTCTTGGAAAGACAAATTGCACTTTGGTTATCAACCATGATAGGGCAAGTATCACAATTAACACCATAGTCTTTAAGAGTGTGTCTCATCCAAAGAACTTGTGCACATGCAAGACCCGCGTCAATATATTCTGCTTTAGTCGTGGACAATGATACCGAGTTCTGTTTCTTGGAAAACCAAGAAACTAGGGATTTCCTAGAAAATGGCAAGTGCCACTAGTACTCTTTCTATCGGATTTGCATCCGGCAAAGTCGGCATCACTATATGAGATTAACTCATATGTGCTAGACTTAGGGTAAAGTAACCCATAATCTAGTGAATGATTGAGGTAACGAAAAATTAGTTTAACCGCAATCAAGTGTGACTCTTTAGGTCTAGCTTGATATCTAGCACACAGGCATACGGAAAACATAATATCTGGCCTACTAACTGTTAAGTAAAGCACGATACCGATCATACCTCGATATAGACGAACATCTACATCTTTTTCGTTTTCATCCTTGTGTAAATGGATTGTCGTACTCATGGGGGTCTTTTTGCTTGAAGACGATTCCATCACGAATCGCTTGATGAGCTCCCTGATGTACTTGGTTTGATGTATGAAAGTCACATCCTACATTTGCCGAATTTGAGGTCCAAGGAAGTAGTTGAGCTCACTTATGTGACTCATTTCGAATTCATCCTTTATAGGTTTAGAAAATTCTTGACAAAGGTTAAAGTTAGTAAAACCAAATATAATATCGTCTACATAAACTTGAATTAAAAAGATGCCATTTTCATAATCCTTAATAAAAAGTGTTGAATCAACCTCACCCATTTTAAAACCTAAATCCAAAAGAAAGGTTTTGAGTGGATCATATCAAGCTTTAGGGGCTTGTCTCAACCCATATAACGCTTTCTTAAGTTTGAAAACATGGTTTGAAAATTTTTCATGTATGAAACCGGGTGGTTGAGAAACATAAACTTCCTCATTAACAATTCCATTTAAAAAAGAACTTTTAACATCCATTTGAAATACTTTAAAATTCTTATGAGATGCAAAAGATAAAAGCAATCTAATAGCTTCTATCTACGGGGGCAAAAGATTCTTCGAAATCGATTCCTTCTTCTTGTCGATAGCCTTGAGCTTCTAACCTTGCTTTGTTCCTTGTGATGACCTCGTTCTCATTGGTCTTGTTCTTGAAGATCCACTTGGTCCCAATCACTTGGTGACCACTTGGAAGAGGAATGAGCTCCCACACTTCATTTCTCTCAAATTGCATGAGCTCTTCTTCCATTGCAATTATCCAAGAGCTATCTTCACATGCTTCTTGGATGTTCTTTGGCTCAATGGTAGAGACAAATGTGCAGGTTGAGATTTCTTCAATTCTTGATCTCGTTCGAACACCAACACCAATATCTCCAATAATTTGGTCATGGGGATGATTAAGAACGGTAGGGTAAGCTTTGAGAATCTCGGCATCACTTGGAACATCTTCAACAACTTCATTAGTATTGTTAGTCTCAATAATAGAATCATTGATTTTAACATTACAAAGAGAATCACACAAAACATTTACACTATCATCAACCGCATTAGAAAAATCAAAATCTTCATAAAATGATACGTGTAGTGATTCCTCGATCGTTGAAGAGGTTTTGTTGTATATCAGGTAGGCTTTGCTACGTGTGGAATATCCAACAAAAATTCCTTCATCGGATCTTGGCTAAAATTTATCTAAGTTACCAAAAGTGTTTTTGATAAAACATTTTGAACCAAAAACACAAAAATATTTAACTTGTGGTTTCTTGTCATTGAATAACTCAAAACAAATTTTGTTCATTCGGGGTCTCACTAGGATCCTATTGAGCACATAACATACCGTGTGCACTGCCTCTACCCAAAATTGTAGTCCAAGATGACTATCATGGAGTATGGTACGGGCACACTCAATAAGAGTCCTATTCTTTCTCTCTACAACACCATTTTGTGGTGGTGTACGAGGAAAAGAAAAATTGTGAGTTATCACGGTGTCATCACAAAACTTTGTTAAAGACTCATTCTCGAATTCTCCTCCATGATCACTATGAATAGTGATAATGGTGGATCCTAAGAAATTTTGAATCTTCTTTGCAAATGTGATAAACTCTTCAAAGGCTTCATTCTTATTGGTTAAAAATGAGACCCAAGTAAATCTAGAGAAGTCGTCAACGACAACTAATCCATATTAAGCATTACCTAAAGAGGTGTTTTAGTTGGCCCAAATAAATCTAGATGAAGTAATCTGGGGGCCTCTTAAAAGTTATGCCTTCTTTAAGCTTAAATGATGATTTACTAAGTTTACCTCGTTGACATGAATCACAAAATTTTTTCATACTAAAAGCAATTTACGGAAAACCTTTTATTAGATCATGCTTAGCTAACTTGTATAAGTGCTTAAAATGAACATGACCAAAACGGCGATGCCATAATAGTTGTTCATTTGTGTTAGCAACTAAGCAATGTTCTACAGTTTTACGCAAGCTCAAATAATAAATATTCTTACGCCTAATACCGGTAAGTAAAACATTTGAATCGAAATCAATAATTTCATAATACCCTCTCCAAAGTTAACCTTGTAATCTTTGTCACAAAGTTGACTAATGAAGATAGGGTTATGACATAAACCACTAACTAAATAAACATTAGTAATAAGTGGTTTGGAAGGATTACCGACTTTACCTACTCCTATGATGGTTCTCTTTTGATTGCCTCCAAAAGTGACAGTTGCACCATCCTTGATGCTAATCACTTCGGAGAGCAATGAGGGATCTCCTGTCATAGGTTTGAAGCAACCACTGTCGAGTATCCATCCTTTCCTTTTAGCGCCAATATGTCTTTTATTGCTCTCTTTCTTTTTATTGGGTACCTACATGATATACCATGAGCTTATGGTGCCCAATTTTTATTGGGCCCAAGGGATTAGCCCTTTGGAAGCCAAGTCCAAGCGGACTTCCTCTTCCCAACATAATTAACACTATTAATAATATCATGAAAATAAGAATCAACATAAGTATTCATATCATCTAAACTAGTGTTCTTAGGACCCCCAAATGGTGTATGTTTTGGGAGTCCTTTTTCTAGTTGCATGCACAATTGATTGATTTCTATGAGGTGTATGCATCCTAGGAACATGCTTTCTAGCATAAGAAGATGGAGGTGGATAAGCATTGCACATATAAGGGTTGTATGCAACCTTAGGAGCATTCATGTTATATGACGCATATGGGGCATGCATAACATGAGGTGGATATGCATACATGGAAGAATGATTCATATGAGCATATGAGCGTGTAGGGGCACTTGCATTATTTCTCGTGTGTGGGTTTGCACGTGTCTGTGGGTGTGTAGCATAGAAAGTGTCATGTGTATCCACTTGTGAAGTAGGAGATTTCCTACGTGGATGAATGTTGGTGTACATGTAAGCATGACCTCTCGTTTGGTTTCCACCCTTAATGGGTTTCTTACCAAAATGAAGAGATTGTGAAGTGATGACTTTCTTGGTAGGTTTTCTACCAATAGTGTTTGACAGCACTTGTGGATGCACCAGAGGATGGCCTCACAAAGTCTATAGTGACACAACTATAGGAGGTGCGAGCATTGGAAGCATTCGGTTCCACAAAATCAAGACCAACACGATGTGTGGCCAGAATTTAGCAAATCATCTAATTGTCCTTTCCCCTTATTAAATCTCATAATACGGGAGGACATGAGCTCATATTTCTCCTTTAGAGAAGAAATATTGGTAACCAAGGTGGACACCCGTGCTATAAGTTCGTGCACTTGGGTTTTAAGAAAATCATTCTCTAAACCCAATTGTGTGTTTTGTGAAGCTAGATCATTATTATCCTTAGGATACGTTTGATCTAGTTGAGATTTGAGGGAATTCACATCATTTCTCAATATGTCATTTTGAGAAACCAATGAGTTTTTCTCAAGTGTTAGTGTATCAACAATGGTGTCATTGTTGATAATGCATGGAATGGATTTCTTGCTAACATTCAATTTCTTTAAACTAGTATATCTAAGTATTAAAGATGATACTTAGAAAATAGTTCTTCATTAACAGTACATAATTCATCCATTGTTACCTCGGGTTCATCGATGTCGGACTCACTCTCATCAGAGAGTGGATCTTCCCGGTCCATGAAACACTTATATGCACTTTCACCCTTCTCATCATCGAATTTGCTTGATGAGTCTCCACTTAAATCATCGAACGTACCGACAAGTCCTTTCTTCTTATCTTTCTTGTACTTGTCAGACTTGTGGTACTTCGGAGCTTTCCACTTCTCTTTGTTTCGGAGCATCAGGCAATCCTTCTTGATGTGCCCTGGCTTATTACACTTAAAACAAAGAGATGGATTGTTATTAGTAGAATCAAATTTATTCTTGGAGGGAAATTTACCTTTGCGAAAGAAGCGTTGGAACTTCTTTGCCATTTAAGCCATCTCCTCCAAGTCCGTCTCATTTTCTGATTCTTCACTATTGGAGGATGATGAATTAGCTTTGAATACTAATGCTTTCTTCTTGGCCTTCGAAGGGTTCTCGTCATACTTCGTAAGACATAAGAGTATCGATGAGATTTACGGATGTATAATTATTCATGTCGTTGACCTCCTCAATGGCGATAGCTCTTCATTCCCATTTGGAGGTCATTCCTATTATGATCTTTCTCACCTTCTCTGGTTGGGTGTAGGTTTACTCAAGAGCTTCGAGTTCATTGGTGATATCGGTAAAACGTACGTACATCGTTGCTATGCTCTCATTATACTACATGTGAAACATATCGAAATTTTGCACATCAATATATAGTTTAGAAAATTTTACCTTATTGGTTCCCTCATGGGTAACGACTAGATGGTCCCAAATTTGATATGCACTCTTACGTGTGCATTTCTTTTTGAACTCATCTAGGTCCAACGCACAATGAAGAGCGTTCATTGCCTTGGTGTTGTTGACTTCGGTAGACTTCTCGAAAGGCGTCCATTTGTCATAATCCTCATTGGAGGGTTCGAAATATTCCTCGTGGAGGGTTCTCCAAAGAGAAGCACTCCTTAGGACCGTCTCCATCTGGCATTTTCAATGGCCGAAATTCGTGCCATTGAAATGCGGAGGACAAACCATTGATTGTCCTTCGAAGATGGTGGACGCTCCATCACGGTAGTGATTGTTGTATGAAGTCGATGGAGGAACGTTGTTGTTGTTGGATTCCATAGCTATAAACCATGCTCTGATACCAATTGTAAGGTCCCTGGCCACGAGGAAAACACTAGAAGGGGGTTGAATAGTGTTTATACAATTTAAAATAATAATTACATCAAATTAAATTCCTAACCAACAATAAGTGCGCAATGAAAATAAACCCTAAAATGAAACAATGCAAACAAAAAGATGTTTCACTGGTTCGGATTACCCAAGTCAGCTCCCGACTTGTTCCCAGTAATCCTACGTCCCTTCCACCCGGATACCACCAGATACTCAAGTAGAACACTAACTTGAGGTTTCCTTAAAACCCACTTGTAGCAACCCTACAAGTGAAATCGAAGTACACTCGATTGATCTTGACTCCCACAACTTGGGAGCAAGCAAACCACTCTCACAACCCGAGAGTAAATCAAATAACTAAAGTTGTGAAATATGAAATAAACAACACTTACAATCACCTATGTCTTGAAGTAGAACTTGAAGGAGAGTGTGTTGTGTGTTGAATGACTCTCTTGAAGAGATGAAAGCCCTTTCTCTTGAATGCACCAAATGCCTAGAAGATTTCTCTTTGGTTCTAGGTTGAAAAGCAATAGATTGAAAGATAGGAATTCTAGGGCTTTAGGATTTTGGGAGCTTTGATCTTGGAAAATTGAAAGTGAATGTTTGATCAAATGAATTGCAAGTGAGTAACCTCTCAATGGAACAATAGAGGCTGGCTTTATAGGTTTCTCAAAATCCCCTAACAGAATTCTCAAAAGCCCCTTTGAAATCCGTGGAGAAACCCCCAACAGATAGAATTTGCACACGCGATAGTCGACTGTTGAACAAAATATAGTCGACTGATGCACTGTGTCAGAGGGTAGGTGAGAATTCAAATGGTAACATACCACGTGGACAGTCGACTGATGACGAGAAGACAGTCGATCGTAAATCTAACTGGCGACTGGCCGTAATCTGGGTAAGTTGAGAAAGTCTGGGAAAAGTCTAGGAAGACAGGACATGCGACTGATGAAGAGAGACAGTCGACTATAAATCCAACAGTCGACTGTAATTCCTTCTACTAGTGACTGTCACAGACCCTGACATTTTCTAGAGAGTTGAGTCTGCAGAGAAGCTCAAAGGCAGACGACTGATGAAGCATTGACAGTCGACTGTGCTATTGGACAGTCAACTGTAAATACCACATCAGTCGATTGGCACTAGAATAAAAAATATTCCAAAGAGCAAGTCCTGCAGAAGAATCATAGACATGCGACTGTTGAAGAATTTACAGTCGATGTTCCTTGGACATGCGACTGTAAATACAACATCAGTCGATTAGCCAGATCAAACTGAGAATGATCTTAGGCTAATGATAGACAAGCAACTGATTAACAAATCATAGTCAACTGTATCATGGACTAGCGCCTGTGAAATGTACATTAGTCGCCTGATAGAGTTAAAGCTTAAGAAGCCCAAAAATCAACTGATTAAGTATGTGCATAACAAGCGACTGTAGAACAAAACACAGTCGACTGTTTTAAAACAGGCTACTGTAAATCGTTCAGCAGTCGACTGTTGAAATCACAACATGCACATTCTTGAGAATCATGAATTGGAGTCTAAGGAAAATTGATCTAATGAATTCCTAAGACTGAAATGAAGATGTGTGTGCTCCGTCAACGTTCTACTTCTAAGCTACATACTAGAAGAGAAAAAGAAAATTACATTTGTAGAACTCTCTCTTCTATCCAACGTATGAGCTTGAAGTCTTCTAGGAGCTTCCATCACCATCTTTGATCATCCAATCCACTTCTCTTGCTTTCATTGATCTTTGAGTGTCATCCATTGCTAATTGATCTTCAAATATGCTTAGGCAATGGATTAGCTGCAAATAGGGGATTAGTCACAGCTCATCATTAACACCAAGTAATGAGAAGTCTAATACTCAACAAGGTGGATGTGGATTACGGAAAGGGTCGTAATGGCAGTGGATGTGAATGACGATGTGTCACAATCAGCAAAACACAACCAAGAGGAATCACTAGGGTGTCAGTATCTCTACAATCGCTTCGGGTGTGAAGAACAATGTAGAGGTGCCAATGTCTTAATTCACCTAGCTACGTAATGATGGTTCTACTCTCGTCATTCACCACGATGCCCACTCTCGTGATTCATCTCACTACGTATATCTCTATCGATGGGATTTATCCTTGGATGAGTTCATCAACCACCAAGAGTTGTCAATTCAAGGGTTCTAGACTTGTCAATTCCTAGATCCGATTGTAATTGAATTCCTTCCCTAAGCTAAGATCCCAATAATCAAAGAATATACATCATCAGTATAGATTTGGTAGCCATTCTCATGGTTGACCATCTCTATCAAATAGCCCTAACAATAGGGTTCAACCTAACCCTAGCAATAAATCTACTGAAGCATTGCAATAGATATGAAATCAATAGAAGACATCGTATGCACCATAAGAGACAATCAAATAAAGATTAACAAAGAAGTACTTAGCTTTGTGAAAGATCCGATACAAAATCACCAAGGAGGGGGGCCAATGGCATGGCCTAGCCTCCGAAAAATCATTCAAGAACCAAGGAAGAGATCCCCCTCAATGACGACTACAATATCCTTAATTAAAACATCCCAAAACCCTAGAAAACCCCAAGAACCCCCCCCCCCCCCCCCCCCCCCCCCCCCCCCCCCCCCGAATTTGTGCCCAAACCCAATAAGGACTGCAACTTAAGTGGTAAGCCCTCTATCTCCTTAGCTCGGCCGAGCGCATTGAACAGTTCTGCACGATCACAATTTCCAGCAAAGATTCATCAACTTGCAAAAATTCTCTGGGACTCATCTGACATCCGTTTCACACTTTCTTAGTGGTGTTGGAACTGTCATGAAGTATAATATCTTAAAACAATATGAGAAAAATAGTGTAAAATTTCAGATGATAGCAAATCTTCAAAGAGTGAAGGGTTGTCCTGTTTTCTGCACTGTCTACTCCGCTCGATCGAGTGCAAGTGTCGTTCGATCGAGCATGCCCTAGCGCTTGGTGGATCACATCTTGAGGCTCCAAAACATAGCTCTGAAATGTGGCGAGAACTTGCTCGGTCGAACTGGATGGCCTCTCAGTCAAGCTAAATCAACAGATAAATTTAGGCCAAATCAGTGGGGTCGCTCGGCCCGAGCATATGGGTCGCTCGGCCGAGCGGCTCTGTCAGTCAGCTCTCCTTTCCTTCATTTTTTTTCTTATCCTTTCGTGACACCAGCTCGGTCGAGTGGCATAGCTACTCGGTCGAGCCGTCTGGAAATTCAGTAGCTCCAGCCTCCTCTTTTGGCTTTCTCTTCTTTCTTTCTCAATTCTTTTGCTCCTCTCCAGCAGCTTCAACTCGTTAAGGATGATGTCGTTGATGCTCTGGCATCGACGATTATGTTCTTCTCTCACATATGCTTCAAATTGCTTGATATTCCCCGAAATTACGATAAACACTCCGAAAATCAAATAGTTCAGGAAATATATGAAATAATGAAATAACTAGGATTTTGAGCAATAATTTTGACGTGTAAACATATAGATAATATGTGGAATTTAAAGACACATCATTCATCATCAAACTCACATAGGGTGAGACTCAATATATCAATATTCTCTCCGTTTTTATGATGACAAACTTGCATGCATAATAATGAAAAATTACTTACTTTTTCTGCAACATATTATGTTAGCAATCAAATATACCACGTGTAAGTGTTACAATCATATGTAATTATGTGTAGCATATAATATCTCTCCCCCTTTTGTTATTAAAAAATATATTTAATAAAAGTGTTCTCTCTCCCTTTTAAAAAACATGTAATCTTTTAAAATCATTATCCTCCACATGTAAATTTCTCCCCTAGATATGTGCATGAGAATATATTACATGTTTAAGCATGAAAAAATAATTTTACAAAATGATTAGCAAATGCATAGCTCCCCTGCAAATAAGCTCATTAATTTTTATTCTCCACCTGAAATTATGCAAATTTTGAATTTTGGATGTAAACAATCTTCCAATCCCTTCAACTGTGAGTACCTAAAAATCAAGATGTACTGGTACTCTTTTCTATTGAGCCCATGGGGCTATTTTCAGGGTCAAACTAATGAGTATTTAAAAAAAATAGACACTAAGCATAGATACTCAATATAATTGGGTTCAAGCAAACAATCACTTGATAGGAACCAAAACGCATTTAGGTTTAGATTTTCTAGAATCCACATGCATGTAATTTCTAGAACGATGTATAGTATTAACAAAATTATCACTATAAGAATTTCTATCCAAGTCACATTCATTCTTTGGAACCCGCATATAAATCATACGATTTCTAGAATAATGCATTTATGTAGTTTCACAAAATATTTATGATGCTTCTCAAATGATTTATCAACATATGCATGATGCAAAGCATTAGTTCTAACATTCTTCTTGCATGCAAACTTGCTATACATAAAAGCATAACTTTTTCTTTTAGCATGCAAACAATCAACATGATTCTCTTTATCTCTAACAATATTATTATGCATAGAATCATGACTGCATGAGGAAATTGTACTCAAGCTAGTATTGCTCTTAAAATTACCAAGCATACAAACAAATTCATTATGTATTTGCTTGCATAAAGATAAATCACTAACGAGCATATCAATTCTAACATTAATACTATTGCATTCATTTTTTAGCAAAGAATTTTCTACAACTAATCTATCATTTTTCAAGTCTTAATTTTTCTATCAACAAGTTAGCATCATTCAATTTTAAAAGAGAAATAATATGCTTACAATGCAAAAAATCATGATCATGCATTAAAGAATCATACTTAACTTTTAAGCAGTCATGATCAAGCTTTAATGAGTTAAAATTATTTTGCAATAGATTATATTTGTCTTCTAACTCATTATAATCATTACTTGAGTTAGAGATTACCTCATTTTCATTTCCTTGTGTCGTGAGACACACACTATCCCTTTCTCTTGGTTGTTTCTCTTCTTCATTAGTTTAGATAGTGCTGGATTCTTCAAAACCATCGAGCATGTTCCATATTTGAATTATAAAATGTTTATACAATATAACAAGGTAGTGGAGTTTACTCTTTCTTGAATTATAAAATGTTTTCGCAAAGATTTTTAATAATTATCTAATCTTGCATGTGTACCAATAGAAGAATGCTCAAACTAATTAGCCAAATCATGTGGAATGGATATAGGATGAATATATTAGTTGGACAAGAGAATTTCCATAGTAAATAGCATAGATCAAGTCACTTGATGCTTCAATGTGGTTTAAAAAAAGTGTAGGAGATGCTATGATATGTCTTTTTTTATTACAATGGAAAACAGAAAGGATTGGAAAAAGAAAAGCTAGTTTTATCATGTATAGTTTCTTCACAATCAATACTAAGTTACATTTAGCAATACTGTGAAATTCATCATCATAATTAGGTATCACTGAAGAGCACAAGTCTTTATGACAGGATATAAGAAGAGAAGTTAAATGGCCTAAGTATGATGTGTTGGGGCTATTTCTAGACTAACAATTAAGCAATACCATGCAAATAATCTAGATATACAAAATGTCAAATCTATGAGAAATAATATATTGAATCTTAAGCGAAAGCGAACCTGAATCCATAGCAACTGAAAACTGATGATCCGTGTGAATGGCCTTCCAGATCAGCATGTATCCTCGTGAGAAATACTTCGGCTTTCTCGGGCTCTAGGCTGTCAACGGGATGCAGAAAAGACGACTCTTCGTACGTGCTTTCCGGGGACCATGACCACATATAAATAGGTAAAACGTAATGCCTATTGGGTTTCGGGTTCAGCCTATCATTAAACCAGAAAATCCATCATCTCTACACATTAAAGGCCTACACCCTATTAAGATACATGAAAGCCCACTTAATTAATTAATTAGATCACTTCATTGGGCTTTAACTTAATTCGACAACCTGCATACATAATTATTTAACATATAAGCCCAATGTTGGATTAACGATCCAACAATCTCCCACTTGGGCTATATGTCGAACCTTATAATTTTGTTATGCATAATAAACCGAATGAGTACTCAATATGATGTCATAACTTGAATGTATCTAAGCAAATTCGGTCCATCAATTATTTTAACATAGGATCAAAGCGGCCTTTGTCACTTTTAACATAAGTCGACCCATCGATGTTCACATAAGCTAAAATAATTGGATGACATGAATTATGGTGTGGATGTGTAGCATGGAAATTTCATATAATATGATCTTTAACATGCCTATTTCCAACTGATCATCCCTTAACATTAGTGAGATCAACCCATAGCAGAATTAGAGTGTAACCAAATCATAGCTTTATTTCTGCAGAAAATAACTTTAAACTAAAAACTGAAAATGTCTATATTACATAAGCACCCAAAAGAACAAACTCCCACTAGAACTGAATATCCTTAACTGATATGACACCCATATAAGCAAAACTCTTATGAAACCTTTTGGGTGACAAAAACGTAGTAAGTGGATCCACAACCATATAGTGTATTCTGTTGTGCTCTATAGACACTGTTCACTCCGAATCTATTAATTAACAACCAGAAACTTGATCTCTGTATACCTTAACTGTGTCAAGTTCCTGTTGTTGTTGGAATAAAACTACAGACTTATTGTCGCAAAATTACCTGTGTCGTTTTACTTACCATCTATAATTTGCAGCCATGTGACAAGATTATGCAGTAAAATTCCATGATTGGATGTCACACAAATTGATATGAAATCTGCAGCCATGTTTGAATAGGCTATAAAAGAGACTATTTAGCCCTCTTCTAGTAGATGACACCTTACTGATTTCAGACTTCTTTCCATCCAATAAAAATCAGAGTCAGTATACCAAAAGATCTCAAGCTTTTCTGACCTCTGATTCATGAGCATGTGCCTTATGCTCTCTATAAATACCGTAAGACTCATTTGGATGTTATCAAATGGCCAACTCCTGAATTTCTTAAGTATCTGCCCAACATCCACGCAATGCACGTGATGTCATGTCGCGTACAAGCCTGAGCATTGATTGTGACTAAACTTGTCTCCTTAGATACATGTGACATACAAAACCATAAAATTTCCATAGAACCTAATCATCAACCAAATTTATCTCTCAACCAAACAATATGACTACTTGATAAAACTTAAAATAGTATTATCGAGACTGAAATGCACCACTAATACCAATGTTATCCTGAAGAGTCTTTCAAGGAAACCATAGGGAAAATCTCTTTACTTTTAATGCCTTATTTCTGTATAAAGTCTTTTATGACAAGACATGCCTTATTCTTTCCACATTGCCTTTTGAATCCCAATTGATTATAAAAATCCATTTACAACCAAAGGGTTTCATACCTTATTGCAATAAGATAAGATTGTAAATGTCATTGTCCTTTATAGACTTAATTTCCTCACTTAAGGCATTAATTCTCCTTTAGAGAGTTTAGACCTTCTCCTCTCTCTAATGGATCTGCTTAATGGCATAAGTTCTTGAGGTGCTAGGGTTTGTTCTACTTGAACAATTTCCTAAGTATGAGGATTTTTGATATTGTCTTAAGATCTCTTGTGTGACATTGTCTTGATTTATTGTGTTTTGAATAAGATTAGGAATGAAATCATAATCAATGCCAATAAAACATGTGGGAATATCAATGTTTTCCTCTCCAAAAGATAATGTCATTAACTGTATTTCTAAAGACACTATCCTTAACTGTATATCCCCCTGCAAACTCGGCATCATCAAAGAACTGGGCAGTTCCATGTTCGTATATTTTCTTAATTATGGGAATAAAAATGTACTTTATGGGTCCTTTTCTAAAATATTCAACAAATTAGCAAATCAATGTCCTTGTTTCCACTTTCCTTTTATTAGGCTTATGAGGCCTACTATTAGCTGGACATCTCAAATATGCAAGTGATGTAGATGCGTTTCTTGAAACTTTGTTAAGAATATAAGCTGCAATCTTAAGTACTTTCATGAGATATATGTAGCCATATCTAAAAAGTCATTAATGAACTTTATAAAATATTATTGACCACTCCAATGTAATGTTGGAAGCAACGATCTAGGATTTATGGTTTGATGATGACAAACATTTGTGAACGTTTTGATGTGTGTGTTAAGTGCTTGCAGGAATGGCGAATACGTAAATCAATGTGTTGGACAAATTGCGATACACATTTCTCGGCGACTAGGTCAAAGTGCCATTCACATAGCAAGGAAGACTTGGTCAAATACGAAGGGGATGAGGGGTGATAAGAGCAAATCCTATTCAATATTATACACCAATTAGGGATTGCATCAATTCCTATTTCCTAGGGTAGCCGCACCTTGGATATAAAAACCCCTAGCCTGTCATTTCTTAATCTCAAGGCGAAAATTTCAAGACCCCTTTTGCTAATCAATTCAGCCGAAACCTAGGGGGTAAAATTTTGTGCACATTGTTTTAAAAATAAGTGCTGTCGATTTTTGTTATGGGGGGCTTTTTCTTTTGTGTTTAAAACCTATCATTTGAAAAGGGGACTTCTTCATTCTTTTATTTTTAGAGGCTTTTCATGCACCTAGGTTTTATAAGAGCTGGAGTTTTTTTGTGCAAAATAAAAGGTCTCTTATTAATACCCTTTTAAAAAAAATCTCAGAGGGCCTTTTCCTTTTTGTTTTGCAGCCGCCCACATTCTTTTCTAAATGCCCATTAAAATTTCAGAAGAGATCAGCCGAATTGTTTCTTATACCCTTAAAAAAATAAAAGAGAGCAAACCCCAAGGCCGTGACCTAAGAGAGAGGGAGCGCCGCACATTGCCATTCCGGAGAGAAGCACATCGGAGGCGCCACACTTTAAAAAAAATCACAAGGGCATCCGAAAGTTGTGGAAGGGGGTTTCTGTTTTTTTTGGAGAACTCACCTTGCAGCCATGGGTGCTAAAATTTGAGGTGCTGCACTGTTGATTCTTTGCAAGCCGCATCCTTCCAACTTCTCTCAGTGCGTCAACATCAAAACGGAGAGGCCTGCAAAAAAAATAAGAAAGAAACATTGAAGATGCCGAAAATTGTTTTTCCCCTTGAATCAAAAAGGTGACTAACGCAATCTCCACAAAAATCAAAAGTGCACAGGCCGGTTCGCACTTAGATTTCAAGGGAAGTCTTTTTTGGTCACAAAGTTGTCAACGCATCAACGTTATATTCGTTTAGTGGGAGAATCAGGAAACAAACCTGGGATTAATTAATTCTTAGTGTCTTATTCTTCCATTAGAGTTTAATCCTTCTCCTTGTTTGTACAGGGACTCCCATCATCAAGTGGAAGATAGGCCGCATGCAACAAAAGAAAACAGGGAACATGAGGCAGGGTGATTAAAAGACAAAATTTGGAGAATCACATAAAGGGGGCAGATTATTAGTGAAGATAATAGTGGAGCCAAATCAAAGAAGTGTAGGAAGGGCGCAACATCAGAGACTACATCTACGTCAGACGAGATCTGACCCGTGCTGATTGACGAAGACAACACCGCTACACGATCTGAGCATTCTAAACTCTCTTATTTATTATATTGTGTAGTATTTGTGTTAGTTCTTCGTAGGGGAAACTTTTACCATTTGTGTTACTTTTTGGGGACCTGACGACTGTGGGAGTCGTCACGGAGGGAGAGCATCTGACTAGATTGATAGTGTAGAGCACGTGGTGTGCGTACGAGCTAGGTGAGAGTAGATTTGGGATCTTGACTCATTGTAGCTGTACTTGATTACATATCTATCTAGTAGTTGCTTTCGGGGGATGGAGTAGGTCGTGGGGACGACCGAACCAGGGTATATTTGTGCGTATTCTGTGATTGCTATTTTATTGCCATGTCTGTGCCTATAACTGCGTGGGATTATTCGTGGGTTGCACGAATATTTTTATTAGCCTATTCAACCCCCCCCCCCCCCTCTAGGCTACGATCCAGATCCAACAGTGGTATCAGAGCCAGTTTAGAGGATCTAGTCTAGATTTTTAGATGACCATGAATATATCTGATTGTGCTTTTGCTGAAGGTCAGTCTATAGCCCGTCCCCCTAAGTTTAACGGTGTAGACTTTGCATATTGGAAGGCTAGGATGAAAATCTATTTAGTGTCTGTAGATTATGATGTGTGGGATATTGTTGAAAATGGTTATAGTCTACCCACTATTAAAATTGAAGACACTGTCATGATTAAGCCTAAAGACAAGTGGGATTTAGCTGATAAGAAACTTTATACTCTAAATGGTAAAGCTATGAATGCGCTTATATGCTCTCTTGATAAATCTGAGTTTAATCGTATCTCACATTGTCTAACTGCGCAGGAAATCTGGCATACTCTGGAGGTGACACACGAGGGAACATCGCAAGTAAAGGAATCCAGACTTGCGTTGCTGAGCACTGAATATGAGAGCTTCCGCATGCTACCAACAGAATCAGTTAAAGACATGTTTGCGAGGTTCACAGACATCGTCTACAAATCCAGTTCCCTCGGTAAGCCATACTCTAGCCATGAACAGGTACGAAAGATCTTAAGGGCGCTACCAAGCTCGTTCAGGCCTAAAGTCACCGCTATTCAAGAAGCTAAGGACTTATCAACAATGAAAGTGGAGGACTTGATAGGCAACCTGATGTCACACGAGCTTGAGTTGCAGAGTATAGAAGCCAGAGAGAAACCTGAAGAGAAGGCCAAAACTTCCACACCATTAGCTCTTCAAGCTAACGACGACGATCTTGATGAAGAGCAAGCCATAATGGTCAGAAACTTCAGGAGATACATTCAGACTGATCAAGGAAGAGCTGAGATGGGAAAAAGGTTCATTCGTTCTAATAATTCTAATTTTGGTAGAAATTCCTATGATCAGAAAGCTATTAATAGAAGTGAATGTTTTAAATGCAGGAAGAAAGGGCACCACATAAAAGACTGCCCACAACAACACACAGCTCAAGTTGCAAAAGGAAAAACGAAAGTGCTGACGTGGGATATGGATAGCGAAGCTAAGGAGGATGATGATGAACATGAAGCACACTCCTGCATGGCATTAATGGCCAAACACAATGAGGTAGAATCTCTCACTAAAGCTGAATTCTTAGAAATTTGTAAAGGAATGCAACATAGAATTGATGAGCTAGAAGCTGATGTGGAATGTTATAGGAATGATAATTTTGATATGCAACAAACTGAGTATGACATGTCTATAGAAATGAAAAATATTAAACAAGAGCTTGTTGCATGCAAATCTATCATTACTATGTTAGAAAAAGAGAAAGCTAGCTTGTCTGAAAAAACTGATTGTCTTTCATGTCCCTCTTTATTAAAGGATATTAGCATGTATAAGCTAGATAAGACAAAGCTTGAAGTTGAAAATGAATTGCTTTCTAAAAAGATTAACATGCTAAATCTTGAACTTAAAAGAAAAAATGAGGGATTTTGAAAAGAAAGAAGAGGAAAACAAGCAAGCTTTCATTAGTAAATGCACTTTGCTTGTGAATGAAAACAATATCTTGAAATCCAAAGTCACCACCCTAGAATTGTCATTAAAGAGATTTTTCATTGGAAAACAAAATTTGGACATTATTCTTGGAAATCAAATTTATGGCAATAATAGGCAAGGACTAGGATATGGTCTTAAAAATGTTGAAAAATCAAAATATAGAAAAGTTCACATTGAATCAACAAAGGTTGAAAACTTTCATGCTAAGTGCTTTACATGTGGATGTGTTGGTCATACTTCATATCAGTGCAAATATAGGAACAAAAACATTAAGTTCAAACAAATATGGGTTCCTAAATCTTTGATGACTAACGTTAGTGGACCTTGTTGGATTCCAAGGTCACACACAACACCTCTTTTGTAGGTGAGACGGAAATTTGGTGAGGAGCAATAAATTGAGAGTCTCATTATTTTAGCTCCTTAGTCAAATAGCGACGTGAAGGTATATCTCATTCTTTGAACTTAATGCGTACCTTCATAGCATTTTCTTTGTTAACATTTTTGTGTGCTTGGATTTTTTTGTTGTGTTTTTGTTCTGTGTTTGTGTTTGCTTGATTGTTTTTAGTGTGCTTTTTAGTTCTTTATAAAACCAAAAAAATGAAAAAAAAACAAAGCAAAAAAAATTTTGGAGCTTAATGCATATCTTTGTCTTTGCATCATTCTAGTGATATAAATGAATGATGATCATATCCTTGTAGAAGGTGTAGTATTATTATCATTGCTACATGCGTATGTTTTATTTCTTAATAGACATGCCAAGTTCGATGAATTGATAATATAATTTCTACACCTACTTTCACTTCCACGACTGTTAAACTATGTCGTACTTTTGGAGATACTATTTATGAATATTGGAAAGTGAATGTAGGATGATTATTAACTGAAAAATCTACGGGATATGATGTGATTTGCCATGAATAAAAATTGAGCACAAAACAAAGGAAATGAATGTGAAAAAAATATTGAAAATTGCTCCGTATGAAAAATGGATACAATTCATGGCAAATACACTACCCACGAGTATCCAACATAAGCTTTATGGGTAATCTTTAGCGTTGGTGTTTTTACTCGTCAAGCAATGTCACCCCCACATCTAAGAGTCCTTTTAGGCTATGTTTTGGGGTGTGATACCTTGAACTCAATTTTAATGAGGTGGGAAAAATCAATCCTAGGAGATATGAAGTTATTTGGAAAATGATGGATTGGTTTTGGGTGAATTTGTGAAAGTATCTCCCTTTGTACTTCTATGTTTAATAATTGCACTTACACGATGGTGTTGAATTCTAATTATCATTGTCGTCGGATTTGATGTGCTAATTATAGAATGACGACATGCAAATGCTAGTTATAGTTAATAATGCTCTCTTTTTGCTTGTGGTATGTTTTAGTCTTCACGAATACACTTTTGATGATGACAAAGGGGGAGAAAAGTGTTGAAAGTTTTGTGGTATCAATGTTGGTTCAAAATACGGTATTATTGATTGAAGGGGGAGCAATGAAAATACATGAAAATGGTGAGCTTGGAAAAAGGGGGAGCATGCTAACTATATTTTTATATTGTGCATGCTAGTAATGCTTGATATCATCTCATTGAATATATCCTATTGCATTAAATCATTCATCACACGTCACACACGTACACTTATTTGTGCAAATCCTTTATGGGTTTGTCATCATCAAAAGGGGGAGATTGTTGGAAGCAACGATCTAGGATTTATGGTTTGATGATGACAAACATTTGTGAACGTTTTGATGTGTGTGTTAAGTGCTTGCAGGAATGGCGAGTACGTAAATCAATGTGTTGGACAAATTGCGATACACATTTCTCGGCGACTAGGTCAAAGTGCCATTCACATAGCAAGGAAGACTTGGTCAAATACGAAGGGGATGAGGGGTGATAAGAGCAAATCCTATTCAATATTATACACCAATTAGGGATTGCATCAATTCATATTTCCTAGGGTAGCCGCACCTTGGATATAAAAACCCCTAGCCTGTCATTTCTTAATCTCAAGGCGAAAATTTCAAGACCCCTTTTGCTAATCAATTCAGCCGAAACCTAGGGGTAAAATTTTGTGCACATTGTTTTAAAAATAAGTGCTGCCGATTTTTGTTATGGGGGGCTTTTTCTTTTGTGTTTAAAACCTATCATTTGAAAAGGGGACTTCTTCATTCTTTTATTTTTAGAGGCTTTTCATGCACCTACGTTTTATAAGAGCTGGTGTTTTTTTGTGCAAAATAAAAGGTCTCTTATTAATACCCTTTAAAAAAATCTCAGAGGGCCTTTTCCTTTTTGTTTTGCAGCCGCCCACATTCTTTTCTAAATGCCCATTAAAATTTCAGAAGAGATCAGCCGAATTGTTTCTTATACCCTTAAAAAAAGAGAGCAAACCCCAAGGCCGTGACCTAAGAGAGAGGGAGCGCCGCACATTGCCATTCCGGAGAGAAGCACATCAGAGGCGCCGCACATTGCCATTCCGGATAGAAGCACTTTAAAAAATCACAAGGGCAGCCGAAAGTTGTGGAAGGGGGTTTCTATTTTTTTGGAGAACTCACCTTGCAGCCATGGGTGCTAAAATTTGAGGTGCTGCACTGTTGATTCTTTGCAAGCCGCATCCTTCCAACTTCTCCCAGTGCGTCAACATCAAAACGGAGAGGCCTGCAAAAAAAATAAGAAAGAAACGTTGAAGATGCTGAAAAATTGTTTTTCCCCTTGAATCAGAAAGGTGACTGACGCAATCTCCACAAAAATCAAAAGTGCACAGGCCGGTTGGCACTTAGAGTTCAAGGGAAGTCTTTTTTGGTCACAAAGTTGTCAACGCATCAACGTTATATTCGTTTAGTGGGAGAATCAGGAAACAAACCTGGGATTAATTAATTCTTAGTGTCTTATTCTTCCATTAGAGTTTAATCCTTCTCCTTGTTTGTACAGGGACTCCCATCATCAAGTGGAAGATAGGCCGCATGCAATAAAAGAAAACAGGGAACATGAGGCAGGGTGATTAAAAGACAAAATTTGGAGAATCACATAAAGGGGGCAGATTATTAGTGAAGATAATAGTGGAGCCAAATCAAAGAAGTGTAGGAAGGGCGCAACATCAGAGACTACATCTACGTCAGACGAGATCTGACCCGTGCTGATTGACGAAGACAACACCGCTACACGATCTGAGCATTCTAAACTCTCTTATTTATTATATTGTGTAGTATTTGTGTTAGTTCTTCGTAGGGGAAACTTTTACCATTTGTGTTACTTTTTGGGGACCTGACGACTGTGGGAGTCGTCACGGAGGGAGAGCATCTGACTAGATTGATAGTGTAGAGCACGTGGTGTGCGTACGAGCTAGGTGAGAGTAGATTTGGGATCTTGACTCATTGTAGCTGTACTTGATTACATATCTATCTAGTAGTTGCTTTCGGGGGATGGAGTAGGTCGTGGGGACGACCGAACCAGGGTATATTTGTGTGTATTCTGTGATTGCTATTTTATTGCCATGTCTGTGCCTATAACTGCGTGGGATTATTCGTGGGTTGCACGAATATTTTTATTAGCCTATTCACCCCCCCCCCCCCTCTAGGCTACGATCCAGATCCAACATGTAACTGTATAGAATGACCCACAAATATTCTCAACTTATAAGTTCAAAGATGGCCAAAGTCTTATTGGCTTCATAATCTCCTTTTATTGGTTTGTTTGCCCTTTACATGTTTAACGCAAACTTCAAAGTCTGCGAAATTTAAGGGATCAAGAATTTCATTTGACATAAGTATATCTGTTTTCTCCTTTGGAAGATATATACTAACTTTTATGTCATAATGAAACCGAATTCTGATTTGTTAGTTTTCACTTTATACTTCAAGTACTCAAAAGCAGGTAATACTTAAATGAAGCAACAAAATTATTATAAACTGATAAAGAATTAGAACCAACTCATTTTGAATCATGAGACAAAACAAATTTTCCATCTCCAAAATGAACAATGGCAACCAAATTTGTCCAAAATAAAAATAGAAACCAAATTCTGTTTAAAACAGTGCGTCTGATGTCTCATCAAATCCAAATACAATATAGTCTTTAATAATCTATAATTTTGATTGCTTCAATCTGAACCGTCTTTCCATCACCTACAAGGATGTGTCTTTCACCATCACTCGGCTTCTGGCATCTTAGGCAACCCTGCATAGACACAATATTTGAGTGGTTATACCAGGAACTTTCCATCATGTGTCCATAAGTACCGAAGTTAAATTAACTTCAGAACAAACCAAACTTAAGAAGCATACCTTTCTTGCACGCCAAGCGTTATAATTAGTGCAATGCTTCTTTATGTACCCTTTAGCTCTACAGAAGTAACAAGTATTGACATCTTAACTTTTCAGTTCCTTTTCTTGTTTCTTTTGAGATGTCGTATCTACAACTTCCTTATTCTTTTCCTTTTCTTATCCTTATAGGTATGGGTCAGGTGAGCACTTTCTGTCTTCTCTTGCTCAAGTCTTTCCACTTCCTGAACACAGTGCGAGATGAGCTCATTCAGAGACCAAGTCTCTTTCTGGAAATTGTAGATCACTCTGAACTGGCTAAACTAAGTAGGAAGAGAAATCAAAACCAAATGCACTTGCAAGTCCACAAAGAGTTCAAGCTTAAGTGCTTTCAACCTAGAAGCAAGGTGAGACATTTCCATAATGTACCCCCTGATGTTTCCCTTGCCATTATACTTCTTTGAAATTAGATTTGTCAAGAGTGTACTAATTTCAGCCTTTTCATTCTTGACGAATCTCTTTTCAATATTAGAAAGGAACCATTTAGCTGTAGTAACTTTATCGGATATTGTGCCCCTGAATGCTTATGGAAGGGCTTTCTTCATAACCATTATGCACATGCGATTTGACATTTCCCGCCTTTCCAACTCTCTCTTTTCATCAGATGTACTCTTATCTGTAAGTAGTGTGGGAGAGTTAATCATCATCGCCACGTCAAGGTCCATGACCCCAAGAACAATCAGCAAGTTCTACTTCCAAGATTTAAAATTATAGCCATTCAGAACTGAAATAGAATTGGTGCGGCAATGATATTAACATGAGTTAAAGCTGAAAAGAGAACAACAACAAAATTCCACAAGCTCACATAAGTAAACTGAAAAAGCTACAATAAAATAAAATTTAAATACAAATCCCATCTTTATAGATATCAGGCACTCCATTAATATTTATCTTTGGACAACATATTAACTTGTAATTGATATCTTGGAGTAGTAATCAAACACTGATAACAAATAACATGTCAAATAATAAACCTTCCTTTGGGCCGATTTATAATTTACATGTAAAACCGAATAATTATCACGCGTCTATTACCACTACCACAGAAGCACATGTAATAATGTCAAATATTTAACTTCCTTTGGGCCGATAAATATTCACATAAAAATACGCACAAAACCTTTTATATTTTGAAATGAAATTAATTTCCACAAGAGAGCCCACTTTGGTGGGTTGTTGTTTCAATCAACTCACTCCAATATATATATATAACCATGCAAATTTGAATTTCAACTGTAGCTGTTGGATCTGGATCCTAGCCTAGAGGGGGGTGAATATGCTAATAAAAAATTCTCGTGCAACCCACAAGAAATCACACGCAGTTAAAAGCACAACCAGAGTAAATAAGAGACAATCACAGAGTACGCACAGATTTACCCTGGTTCGGTCGCATCAACGACCTACGTCCAACCCAAAGCAAATACTAGCATTAGTAGGTTCCTTCTGTACACCTACAATGGGGTCCTAACTTTAACTTCCCACCTAGACTGTACCACACTCAACAAAGTGCAGAACCCTATCAACCTAGTAAGTGTGTGTCCTGACTGAAACAACACGTCAAGACCCTCTTGTTTAGCCCAACTAGACAAGTCCAAATTAGTCACAAAATAGGTAAAGTTTTCCCTACAGAGAACGTTACACACTAAGACATGAATATAAAGAGTAAAGGGTTTAGAAATGCTCAGTTCGTGTCCGTGTAGTCGTCTCTGTCAATCAGCACGTTGTCAACTCCAATTTGACGCAAACGGTGTCTCAATCCGACTCCTGGATCTCAAATAGCACACGGATATGTGCATATAGCAATCACAGCTCAATCCAATATAATTCGGTCGGTGTGCACAGCAACTCCCTAAATCAATTTGCTTGCATGAATTGATGTCCACGTCAGCGTAATTTACATTCGCATGGCTCCTCATGTGATCTCCCACGTCATCACCAAAGGTTCGCTTTCTCTCTTTGTTGTTCACGTGATCCTCTCCCCACGTCAGCATGCATGCATCTAATCCACCATCGACTCGCCTTTAAACTCCGACGTCCGATGATGGCTACTCAACGACAGCGACGGTAGCATACGAGCAGCGGGGGCTTCATCTTCTACTTCTCTAACGACGTCGTTCGACACGAGTACTTAGCAACGGCGAGCTCGTAACAGCGACGACGGTCTCCTACGACGACGTCGTCTTTGTCTACGGCGATGATACTGCAACTCCGACAGAGACCTACTTCTCTCGAACTTGACGACGACGAGGGCACGACACTTCAACGTCGACTCCTTCGATAAACTTCGACGTCCCTGTGACTTAGGCGATAGCTACGGATGATGGAAACTTGATGATATGGTTGCTTCTGAGTGGTCGACGGCGAGCTCTCCGCTACGAGCTCTGAACGGTGAGCTTCAACTGCAGCATTGGCATCTACAGCAACGACAGCGGTGACTTCTTCATCATGCAGGTTTCGACTACTCGACTTCTCCGACGCCTGCATGAAGATGAGAACGGTGGCAGTGTTTGTGGTGGCTTAACACCTCTTTGACGATCAACTCAACGGCGAGAGCATCAACATGCGGCGACGAAAACTCCGATGGCTCCGTCTCAACTAGCGGAGGTGATGACGCGTCGAACAGCAGCAATGAGTTTTTGTATGGCTGAATGGAGTAGGTGTGGCGGCCATGCGATGGTGATGTTGCGCCCGTGTGACAAAGGTGATGCAACAACAGCAAGGAAATTTTATCGACAGTTGACGGGGGTTACTCAAATCTGGTTGAAAGCTTGTAGGAGCAGAGGAGATTGCTTTGGTGTTGTTTGTTGTGTGCTTAAAGATAAGCAATGCTTTGTGTAACGACCACTTTTCGTTGTACTTTGTTCGTGCACGTGCTTTTGGCCATGCACGTGTTTATTTTAGACTTTATTTGATTGTGAACATTTTTGTGTGATATGCCGTTGTGAACATCTCTGAGAGTATTAAATAGTGGCACTATCTTGGAACGACATTTCTCGAGTCGTTTTCCCACAATTTAATCTTACTCGATGAGACGTGACGATTTTCACTTTTGACGGGAGACGTTTCTATTTTTAGTTTTGTCGTCCAACGTCAAAATTGAGATCCGTCTTCTTAGTTAGCTCACTTTCGTCATCACGATCACCCCGATATTTATTTTATAATTTTTGGAGTTTATTTGACCACTTTTATATTTTTAACAAGGTTTATAATATTTTAAATAATTAATTTTTAAATTATTTTCGGCCAAATAAAATTTATTTGAGTTTTAAACGTATTAAAGAATTTTTGAGCCAATTTCCAGCTCATTTGGACCGCATCAAATCCTTGTGTGAGTTGGAGTAGTTGAGATTCAAATTTTAAATTATTTTAAACTCATAATCCCATTAGGATTAGCCCTAGACCAAGTCAACCCATCTACACTATATAAACAACCCCTAGGAAGACCTATTTTCGTAAGAAATTAACCCTAGCCTCTTCCAAAACCCAAATTTGACATTTCGACGATTCGTCGCAACGTTGCGACGAACAGCTGCCGCACGACCGAGAAAACCAAGCCAAAAACCCCGCACCAACCGCTACAGCCGCCGCACCGTCGCCCGCTCTATCGCCCGCTCCGTTCCCCGCTCCGACCGAGAGAATCTCTCGGTCAGACCGAGAGATTTCCCCCGCTCCCACCCACTCCGCATCGTTGCAAGCACCGCTCCGCAACCCCGCTCTGTCGCCCGCATCGCCCCGTGCCTGACCGAGGCGCCCGCCCGCATCGCCCACTCGCCGCTTCGTTGCAACGTTGCAAACGTTGCAACGCTCTGTCACCCGCACCGACCGACCGATTCCTCCGCACCGACCGACAAAACCCTCCGCACCAAGGCCCCGCCGCATCACTGCAGCCCCCTGCGCTGCAAGCCTCGCACCGAGCGTGTCTGACCGAGCCAAGTCCCCGCACCGAGGCTGTACGACCGAGAGCCACTCGTCGCAACCCCGCATCCGTCGCATCGCTTGCCACCGTGGGCCTCCCAAGTTCTCCATAGGTATTGTGGGTCCCCCATAGGTCCCTAGGACTACTGGGGGCCCCACCTAGGTGCGTTCTCTTCGACGATTTGCCGCGTACGACGTTGCGACACGTCGCAGCCCGTCGTCGCACGTGCTAGCTTTGGAATCTGGAATCGTTGCTCCGGTTGATTGCTCTGAAATTTCCAGCGGGGAATCTAATTAGAATCTGGACTTGGAGCGCGATATTATTATTCCAACCCCCGGCGTCGCTACCCGACGCCGGTGTAGCTTTCGCGTCGTGTTGAGGTAACGCTTTGCACCCCTAGGACCCCCAACCCAATTGCATGCTAATCAAGACTAAAATCAGTATTTTTAAAGTATTTTAAATGTTTTAGAATTCACTAATCAAGATTAATAAAACGGATGTAGGCCGGTGGACTTGTGCACGTAGGATTATTGTGATTTGGACTCGTTGGATGGTGTTACTCAGACGTGATACTTACAGGCAAGTGAAACTTGCCAACTCTTGTGTAGGGCCATGTTTTTAGGTCACTTCCTTGTTTTTAGCGTAAAAGAGACTAGTCAGTGAAATGATAGCTGGCTAGACGCCTACTTGATCTAGTTTGACAACGAAACTAGATCCGTCACCTAATTGATCTAGCTTGACAACGAAGCTAGATCCAACCCTTTAAACTTGTTGTCCATGCATACTAAACTATCACGTTTACTTTCCTTACCTGTACGCCTTACTACTTGCCATGTCATGTCATCCATGCATTGAATGTCGCATTCGTAGCACACTCTACAATACTTGTACTCGTATTTCCTTGTCCGGCTAGGTGCACCCCTACGCCATACTTGTTTAAAACACTTCATGGCTCGTGATCCAGAAGCGGGCCTCATGTGTTGGTTGAAAACCAATGCCCGATACACGTGGAGGGGTAGGGATAAACGGTCACTTGAGCTTAGGAGTTGGCCCGCGCAGCCACTCTAGCCAAAAGGCGGAATCTCTGTGCACGAGGTGCTTACTTTACTTGTCTTGTACTTGTCTTGTGAATGATTCATGCCATGTTTAAATACCATGCACGTACCTTACTTTACTTTACTTTACCTGTTGCACTCATTACTTTAAACTGCCATGTCATTGCATCATGCTAGAACTGCTAGGTTGCTTTACTTTTACCTACTTTCAGTTTCCTTGCACAAGTCTCTTGTAGACTTGCTGACATGTGCCCCTTGCTCTTTTGGGTGTCACATGTTACACCCTGAGCCAGAGACAGTTGTTGAGGACGAGGTGTTTGCTGACGCTGAGCCCGAGCCTACGTTCGTTGAGGAGTTCGAGGATACCGGAGACCAGTCTTAGTGACTGTTGAGTTGCTTCTGCTTTAGGTTGCTGTTAGTTATCGGTGCTTGCACCATCGCTTTGTTTTCGTACTTTGTACTTTTGTTGGCCATGCTGGGGCCTCTTTTAGACTCTTTTATTTTAGCCTGGTGGCTTTTCTGCGATGTTGAGATTTAATATTATGGTTATTCTGATATGTTTCTTTTGTCTCTTTCGTTATTATTATCTTTGTTTCGTTTCACGTTGCAAGGACCTGCAGTTTAAAGTGATTGACGCTTATCGGACTTGCAGCTTTGTAGCTTCAAGTCTGAGCGGACCTTCTCACGCTTCGCCTCCACGTTTTTGGGAAGCGGGGCGTGACAGGTTTTGTTGGTGGCCCATGCAGGTCCTATCTTGCGATTGCGAACTAATGAAACAACGATAATAAACGGAATGTCCATTAAATTAATAGCAACATCCAAGTCATTAAGCTTTAAGTCTAATTTGTTTGTTCGTTTTCTATGTCCTTAGATGGCTGGACGACGACAGACCCGATCTGGTAGTGGGCCCAATCGTGCTCAGGAGCCAGATAGAGAGCCCACCAATGCTTAGATCATGAGGATGATGCATCAGATGATACAGGTGTAGCAGGGCATGCTCCAGAATACCCAGGGTGCCTCTCGCTTCGAGCCAGGAGCGAAGCAGTTTCGGGAGCTGGGCCCGACTTACTTTGATGGATCTGAAGGACCGTTGGCTGCAGAGGAATGGATCAGAAACACTGAGGATAATCTGAAAATGTCGAAGGTCACCCCGGCTGGATGGGTTGATCTGGCGAAGAAGCAGCTGAAGGATAATGCCCGAAATTGCTGGGATGCAGAGGAGGAGCTGTTGGTGAGCCACATACCTTGGGCTACTTTCAAGTCCAGGTTCGATGAGGAGTACTTTCCGAAGGCTGCTAGGAGGGAGATGTTGCAGCGCTTCATTGAGCTGAAGCAGGGGAATCTGACGGTGGACCAGTACCACCAGGAGTTTACTAGATTGTGTCGCTTCGCGCCGAAGATGGTGGAGGATGTTGAGGAGAAGGCTCAGAGGTTTCTGCAGGGTCTTTATCTAGACTTGCAGAGTCTGATGTCTACGACGGACAAGGAGTCATATCAGAAGTTGCTGGTAGCTGCTCGGAGACAGGAGAGGATTGCGAAGCAGAAGAGAGGACTGATTTCTGGAGCTGGGAAGAGGCCTATGGAGCAGGTCAGAGGAGTGGTTAGGCCTGGGACTAGGCCTAATCAGCCAGTGCAGTTCAAGAGGCCAGGTGTGCCTCCTGAGAAGACTTGCCATTTCTGTGGCAAGACCGGGCATATCAAGGATCAGTGTAGGAAGATGTTGGGACAGTGCCTGATTTGTGGAGATCCTACTCATGCTATGAAGGAGTGCCCGAAGTCTAAGCTACCTTGGAAGGAACCAGTCGCAGCACAGCCGTTGCAGCAGAGAGCACATGTACCTGCAGGTCGTGGAGCACCTCTCACTTCTCAGAGGCAGGCTTTTCAGCAGGCCATGCAGCCGAGGAGGCAGGCTTACCTGATGACGGCAGTGGAGAGCGAGGCTGTGGATGAGGTTATCGCAGGTAACTCTCAAATTAGTTGTTTCCTTCCTTAGATAGTTTGATTGTTAGCTTATGTTTGTTTGATTGCATATGATTGTTTGTTAGAATAGGGTTTGATTGTTAGATTGTTTGTTAGGTGTGATTTTGGTGTGCACATTTCCTGCACGAGTCCTCTTTGACTCCGGTGCATCGATGTGCATTATTTCTCGGAGCTTCGTGGAGAAGCATTCCTTGACGACTTCCCCTCTTCCCAAGAGTTAGAATATCGTTACAAGAAATGGCGTGATCTCGGTTCATCGTGGGTGCAATTCTTGCCCTTTGGTGGTCTGTGGACATAAGCTTTACGCTGATTTTATTGTCCACGACATCATCAACTACGATGCAGTGCTTGGAATGGATTGGCTTGCGAGCTTCTATGCTACGATCGATTGTCGGAGGAAGAAGGTGGTGTTCGAGATTCCCGGACATCCAGTGTTTGAGTTCAGTCGTGGTAGCAGTTCGCTTGGTCCTGTCAGGTTTCGGGCCAAGCCGGTGGAGATTGTTGCTATGCAGATGGAGTAGGATAGACCAGCCGTGGTACGTGAATTCGACAACGTCTTCCCCGAGGAGATGTCTGGACTGCCACCCGATCGAGCTCTCGAGTTTTCGATCGATCTTATACCGGTAGCGCAGCCTATTTCGAAGGCGCCGTATCGGATGGCTCCAGCAGAGTTGGAGGAGTTACATAGGCAGCTGGATTAGCTTTTGCAGAAAGGATACATCAATCCTAGCGTGTCTCCGTGGGGAGCACCGGTGTTGCTGGTGAAGAAGAAGGATGGTTCGCGTCGCATGTGTGTGGATTACCGGGAGCTGAATGCTGTGACTATCAAGAATAAATATCCCTTGCCTCGGATAGATGACATCTTTGATCAGCTCGGAGGATCGAGGGTGTTCTCTAAGTTGGATTTGAGGTGTGGTTACCATCAGCTTAAGGTGAAGAAGGACGACATCCCGAAGACAGCGTTCAGGACGAAGTATGGCCACTACGAGTTCGTGGTTATACCATTTGGTGTAACCAATGCGCCCGCAGTTTTTATGAACCTGATGAATTTGATCTTCTACGACTTTCTAGACAAGTTTTTCGTTATCTTTATTGACGACATCCTGATCTATTCAAAGTCGGAGGAAGAGCATGCATCGCACTTGAGGACAGTGTTGGAGATCTTGAGGAAGCATCGTCTGTATGCTAAGTATTCCAAGTGCGAGTTCTGGCTGGATAGAGTTGCCTTTCTCGGGCATGTGGTGTCTGGTGATGGAATTTCTGTGGATCCCGAGAAGATTGTGGCTATCAGAGAGTGGCCGGTTCCGCAGTCAGCGTCTGAGATCCGGAGTTTCCTTGGGCTTGCAGGCTATTATCGGCGTTTCATTAAGGACTTTTCCCGGATTACTGAGCCGATGACCAGACTGACGCGAAAGGATGTGCCATATGTTTGGTCTGATGATTGCGAGAAGGCTTTTGGTATCCTGAAGGAGAGGTTGACGACTGCCCCTGTACTTGCTGTGCCTGATCGGAGTGGAGGATTCGAGATCTTTTGCGATGCCTCTGGCAAGGGTCTTGGATGTGTGTTGCATCAGCATGGGCATGTGGTTGCATATGCTTCTCGTCAGCTTAAGGCTCTTGAGAAGAATTACCCGACACATGATTTAGAGTTGGCTGCCGTCATGTTTGCGCTGAAGATTTGGAGGCACTTCCTGTTGAGTGAGAAGGTGAAGATCTTCACTGATCACAAAAGCTTGAAGTATATCTTTACGCAGAAGGAGCTCAACATGTGACAGCGTCGATGGTTGGAGCTCATGGCAGACTATGAGATTGATTTGCAGTATCACCCCGGTAAGGTGAATGTGGTTCCGGATGCGCTGAGCAGACTTCCAGGGTGATGATGTTGACCTCGCAGTGGAGATTGCAGCAGGATTTTTGCGAGACTGGTATCGAGATTATTCTTCCTGGAGAGACCTCTTCGTTGATGAGTGTGCAGATACAGTCGACGATCGTGGATAGGATCAAGGCTGGACAGGCTGGAAATGCTAAGCTGGTGAAGATTCGGGAGCAGGTGGAAGCCGGTCTGCGGACTGACTTTTTGATTCACGAGGATGGTTCGTTGAGATTTGGAGCCAGGTTGTGTGTGCCAGCTGGTGACATCAGAGAGGAATTATTGGTGGAGGCACACAGTTCACCGTATTCTATTCATCATGGTGGGACCAAGATGTACAAGGATCTTCGCCTGAACTTTTGGTGGCATGGTATGAAGAGGAGTGTGGCTCGGAGTGTAGCCAAGTGTTTGGTTTGCCAACAAGTAAAGGTGGAGCATCAGCGTACGGCAGGGTTGCTACAACCGCTTCCGATTCCGGAGTGGAAGTGGCAGCAAATCACTAAGGATTTTGTGACTGGACTGCCTCAGAGTCCAAAGCAGAATGACACGATTTGGGTGATCGTCGACCAATTGACCAAATCCGCGCACTTTATACCCTTCCGAGTAGGACAGTCTACTGAGACGCTAGCGAGGAGAAATATGGAGGTAAATTATTTACTCTCCGTTTCATTTCCTTTTCCTATTTTAGATAGTGATGTAACGTGAATCGTGCAGGAGATCGTACGACTTCACGGAGTCCCCGTGAGTATCGTGTCGGACAGAGATACGAGATTCACATCTCAGTTTTGGCAGAGTCTGCAAAAGAGCCTGGGTATGAGTCTGAGTTTCAGCACGATGTACCACCCGCAGACGGATGGCCAATCCGAGCGGACGATTCAGATTTTGGAGGACATGCTGAGAGCATGCATGTTGGACTTCAAGGGATCTTGGGAGGATCATCTCCATCATGTTGAGTTTGCTTACAATAACAGCTACCAGGCGAGTATTGGAATGGCGCCTTTCGCCGCGTTATATGAAAAGAAATGTCGATCGCCACTAAGCTGGGATGACATTGGAGATCGGGAGCTGTTAGGACCGGAGATGATTGTGGAGGCCGTGGATGTTGTGAGGAACATCAGGGAGAAGCTGAGGATTGCGCAGGACCGTTTCAAGCATTGGGCCGATGCTAAACGGAGGCCTTTGGAGTTTCAGCCTGGCGATCATGTCTTTCTGAAGATTTCTCCGAACCGTAGAGTTATTCGATTTAGGAAGAGAGGCAAGCTGAGTCCGAGGTACATTGGGCCGTTTGATGTCCTGGAGAGAGTTGGAGCTGTGGCTTATCGCTTGGCGTTGCCACCGTCGCTGGTGGGAGTTCACGACGTATTTCACGTATCCCAGTTACGTCGATACGTTAGTGATCCATCCCATGCTGTGGATTTCTCGGAGATTACGGTTCGTCCGGATCTGTCTTATGATCAGCAGCCCGTTGAGATTCTGGATCGTCGACAGAAGCAGCTGAGGAATAAGACCGTCGACTTGGTTCGAGTGCAGTGGCGTCACGGTTCCCCTGGTGAGTCTACCTGGGAACGTGAGGATGAGATGAGAGAGCGCTTCCCGCACCTTTTCCCGAGCAGTGCTTGATGTTGATTCCGAGGACGGAATCATTTCTAAGGTGGGGAGGATGTAACGACCACTTTTTGTTGTACTTTGTTCGTGCACGTGCTTTTGGCCGTGCATGTGTTTATTTTAAACTTTATTTGATTGTGAACACTTTTGTGTGATATGCCGTTGTGAACGCCTCTGAGAGTATTAAATAGTGGCACTATCTTGGAACGACATTTCTCGAGTCGTTTTCCCACAATTTAATCTTACTCGATGAGACGTGACGATTTTCACTTTTGACGGGAGACATTTCTATTTTTAGTTTCGTCGTCCGACGTCAAAATTGAGATCCGTCTTCTTAGTCAGCTCACTTTCGTCATCACGATCACCCCGATATTTATTTTATAATTTTTGGAGTTTATTTGATCACTTTTATATTTTTAACAAGGTTTATAATATTTTTAATAATTAATTTTTAAATTATTTTCGGCCAAATAAACATTATTTGAGTTTTAAACGTATTAAAGAATTTTTGAGCCAATTTTTAGCTCATTTGGACCGCATCAAATCCTTGTGTGAGTTGGAGTAGTTGAGATTCAAATTTTAAATTATTTTAAACTCCTAATCCCATTAGGATTAGCCCTAGACCAAGTCAACCCATCTACACTATATAAACAACCCCTAGGAAGACCTATTTTCGCAAGAAATTAACCTTAGCCTCTTCCAAAACCCAAATTTGACGTTGCGACGATTTGTCGCAACGTTGCGACGAACAGCTGCCGTATGACCGAGAAAACCAAGCCAGAAACCCCGCACCGACCGCTACAGCCGCCGCACCGTCGCCCGCTCTGTCGCCCGCTCCGTTCCCCGCTCCGACCGAGAGAATCTCTCGGTCAGACCGAGAGATTTCCCCCGCTCCCGCCCACTCCGCATCGTTGCAAGCACCGCTCCGCAACCCCGCTCTGTCGCCCGCATCGCCCCGTGCCTGACCGAGGCGCCCGCCCGCATCGCCCGCTCGTCGCTTCATTGCAACGTTGCAAACGTTGCAACGCTCTGTCGCCTGCACCGACCGACCGATTCCTCCGCACCAACCGACAAAACCCTCCGCACCAAGGCCCCGCCGCACCACTGCAGCCCCCTGCGCTGCAAGCCTCGCACCGAGCGTGTCTGACCGAGCCAAGTCCCCGCACCGAGGCTGTATGACCGTGAGCCACTCGTCGCAACCCCGCATCTGTCGCATCGGTTGCCATCGTGGGCCCCCCAAGTTCTCCAGAGGTATTGTGGGTCCCCCATAGGTCCCTAGGACTACTGTGGGCCCCACCTAGGTGCGTTCTCTTCGACGATTTGCCGCGTACGACGTTGCGACACGTCGTAGCCCGTCATCGCACGTGCTAGCTTTGGAATCTGGAATCGTTGCTCCGGTTGATTGCTCAGAAATTTCCAACAGGGAATCTAATTGGAATCTGGACTTGGAGCACGATATTATGATTCCAACCCCCGACGTCGTTACCCGACGCCGGTGTAGCTTTCGCGTCGTGTTGAGGTAACTCTTTGCACCCCTAGGACCCCCAACCCAATTGCATGCTAATCAAGACTAAAATCAGTATTTTTAAAGTATTTTAAATGTTTTAGAATTCACTAATCAAGATTAATAAAACGGATGTAGGCCGGTGGACATGTGCACGTAGGATTATTGTGATTTGGACTCGTTGGACGGTGTTACTCAGACGTGATACTTGCAGGCAAGTGAAACTTGCCAACTCTTGTGTAGGGCCATGTTTTTAGGTCACTTCCTTGTTTTTAGCGTAAAAGAGACTAGTCAGTGAAATGATAGCTGGCTAGACGCCTACTTGATCTAGTTTGACAACGAAACTAGATCCGTCACCTAATTGATCTAGCTTGACAACAAAGCTAGATCCAACCCTTTAAACTTGTTGTCCATGCATACTAAACTGTCACGTTTACTTTCCTTACCTGTACGCCTTACTACTTGACATGTCATGTCATCCATGCATTGAATGTCGCATTCGTAGCACACGCTACAATACTTGTACTCGTATTTCCTTGTCCGGCTAGGTGCACCCCTACGCCATACTTGTTTAAAACACTTCCTGGCTCGTGATCCAGAAGCGGGCCTCATGTGTTGGTTGAAAACCAATGCCCGATACACGTGGAGGGGTAGGGATAAACGGTCACTTGAGCTTAGGAGTTGGCCCGCGCAGCCACTCTAGCCAAAAGGCGGAATCTCTGTGCACGAGGTGCTTACTTTACTTGTCTTGTACTTGTCTTGTGAATGATTCATGTCATGTTTAAATACCATGCTCGTACCTTACTTTACTTTACTTTACCTGTTGCACTCATTACTTTAAACTGCCATGTCATTGCATCATGCTAGAACTGCTAGGTTGCTTTACTTTTACCTACTTTCAGTTTCCTTGCACAAGTCTCTTGTAGACTTGCTGACATGTGCCCCTTGCTCTTTTGGGTGTCACATGTTAGACCCTGAGCCAGAGACAGTTGTTGAGGACGAGGTGTTTGCTGACGCTGAGCCCGAGCCTATGTTCGTTGAGGAGTTCGAGGATACCGGAGACCAGTCTTAGTGACTGTTGAGTTGCTTCTGCTTTAGGTTGCTGTTAGTTGTCGGTGCTTGCACCATCGCTTTGTTTTCGTACTTTGTACTTTTGTTGGCCATGCTGGGGCCTCTTTTAGACTCTTTTATTTTAGCCTGGTGGCTTTTCTGCGATGTTGAGATTTAATATTATGGTTATTCTGATATGTTTCTTTTGTCTCTTTCGTTATTATTATCTTTGTTTCGTTTCACGTTGCAAGGACCTGCAGTTTAAAGTGATTGACGCTTATCGGACTTGCAGCTTTGTAGCTTCAAGTCTGAGCGGACCTTCTCACGCTTCGCCTCCACGTTTTTGGGAAGTGGGGCGTGACAGGTTTTGTTGGTGGCCCATGCAGGTCCTATCTTGCGATTGCGAACTAACGAAACAACGATAATAAACGGAATGTCCATTAAATAAATAGCAACATCCAAGTTATTAAGCTTTAAGTCTAATTTGTTTGTTTGTTTTCTATGTCCTTAGATGGCTGGACGACGACAGACCCGATCTGGTAGTGGGCCCAATCGTGCTGAGGAGCCAGATAGAGAGCCCACCAATGCTGAGATCATGAGGATGATGCATCAGATGATGCAGGTGCAGCAGGGCATGCTCCAGAATACCCAGGGTGCCTCTCGCTTCGAGCCAGGAGCGAAGCAGTTTCGGGAGCTGGGCCCGACTTACTTTGATGGATCTGAAGGACCGTTGGCTGCAGAGGAGTGGATCAGAAACACTGAGGATAATCTGAAAATGTCGAAGGTCACCCCGGCTGGATGTGTTGATCTGGCGAAGAAGCAGCTGAAGGATAATGCCCGAAATTGGTGGGATGCAGAGGAGGAGCTGTTGGTGAGCCCCATACCTTGGGCTACTTTCAAGTCCAGGTTCGATGAGGAGTACTTTCTGAAGGCTGCTAGGAGGGAGATGTTGCAGCACTTCATTGAGCTGAAGCAGGGGAATCTGACGGTGGACCAGTACCACCAGGAGTTTACTAGATTGTGTCGCTTCGCGCCAAAGATGGTGGAGGATGTTGAGGAGAAGGCTCAGAGGTTTCTTCAGGGTCTTTCTCTAGACTTGCAGAGTCTGATGTCTACGACGGACATGGAGTCATATCAGAAGTTGCTGGTAGCTGCTCGGAGACAGGAGAGGATTGCGAAGCAGAAGAGAGGACTGATTTCTGGAGCTGGGAAGAGGCCTATGGAGCAGGTCAGAGGAGTGGTTAGGCCTGGGACTAGGCCTAATCAGCCAATGCAGTTCAAGAGGCCAGGTGTGCCTCCTGAGAAGACTTGCCATTTCTGTGGCAAGACCGGGCATATCAAGGATCAGTGTAGGAAGATGTTGGGACAGTGCCTGATTTGTGGAGATCCTACTCATGCTATGCAGGAGTGCCCGAAGTCTAAGCTACCTTGGAAGGAACCAGTCGCAGCACAGCCGTTGCAGCAGAGAGCACATGTACCTGCAGGTCGTGGAGCACCTCTCACTTCTCAGAGGCAGGCTTTTCAGCAGGCCATGCAGCCGAGGAGGCAGGCTTACCTGATGACGGCAGTGGAGAGCGAGGCTGTGGATGAGGTTATCGCAGGTAACTCTCAAATTAGTTGTTTCCTTCCTTAGATAGTTTGATTGTTAGCTTATGTTTGTTTGATTGCATATGATTGTTTGTTAGAATAGGGTTTGATTGTTAGATTGTTTGTTAGGTGTGATTTTGGTGTGCACATTTCCTGCACGAGTCCTCTTTGACTCCGGTGCATCGATGTGCATTATTTCTCGGAGCTTCGTGGAGAAGCATTCCTTGACGACTTCCCCTCTTCCCAAGAGTTGGAATATCGTTACAAGAAATGGCGTGATCTCGGTTCATCGTGGGTGCAATTCTTGCCCTTTGGTGGTCTGTGGACATAAGCTTTACGCTGATTTTATTGTCCACGACATCATCAACTACGATGCAGTGCTTGGAATGGATTGGCTTGCGAGCTTCTATGCTACGATCGATTGTCGGAGGAAGAAGGTGGTGTTCGAGATTCCCGGACATCCAGTGTTCGAGTTCAGTCGTGGTAGCAGTTCGCTTGGTCCTGTCAGGTTTCGGGCCAAGCCGGTGGAGATTGTTGCTATGCAGATGGAGTAGGATAGACCAGCCGTGGTACGTGAATTCGACGACGTCTTCCCCGAGGAGATGTCTGGACTGCCACCTGATCGAGCTCTCGAGTTTTCGATCGATCTTATACCGGGAGCACAGCCTATTTCGAAGGCGCCGTCTCGGATGGCTCCAGCAGAGTTGGAGGAGTTGCGTAGGCAGCTGGATGAGCTTTTGCAGAAAGGATACATCAATCCTAGCGTGTCTCCGTGGGGAGCACCGGTGTTGCTGGTGAAGAAGAAGGATGGTTCGCGTCGCATGTGTATGGATTACCGGGAGCTGAATGCTGTGACTATCAAGAATAAATATCCCTTGCCTCGGATAGATGACATCTTTGATCAGCTCGGAGGATCGAGGGTGTTCTCTAAGTTGGATTTGAGGAGTGGTTACCATCAGCTTAAGGTGAAGAAGGACGACATCCCGAAGACAGCGTTCAGGACGAAGTATGGCCACTACGAGTTCGTGTTTATACCATTTGGTGTAACCAATGCACCCACAGTTTTTATGAACCTGATGAATTTGATCTTCTACGACTTTCTAGACAAGTTTGTCGTTATCTTTATTGACGACATCCTGATCTATTCAAAGTCGGAGGAAGAGCATGCATCGCACTTAAGGACAGTGTTGGAGATCTTGAGGAAGCATCGTCTGTATGCTAAGTATTCCAAGTGCGAGTTCTGGCTGGATAGAGTTGCCTTTCTCGGGCATGTGGTGTCTGGTGATGGAATTTCTGTGGATCCTGAGAAGATTGTGGCTATCAGAGAGTGGCCGGTTCCGCAGTCAACGTCTGAGATCCGGAGTTTCCTTGGGCTTGCAGGCTATTATCAGCGTTTCATTAAGGACTTTTCCCGGATTGCTGAGCCGATGACCAGACTGACGCGAAAGGATGTGCCATATGTTTGGTCTGATGATTACGAGAAGGCTTTTGGTATCCTGAAGGAGAGGTTGACGACTGCCCCTGTACTTGTTGTGCCTGATCGGAGTGGAGGATTCGAGATCTTTTGCGATGCTTCTGGCAAGGGTCTTGGATGTGTGTTGCATCAGCATGGGCATGTGGTTGCGTATGCTTCTCGTCAGCTTAAGGCTCATGAGAAGAATTACCCGACACAAGATTGGGAGTTGGCTGCCGTCGTGTTTGCGCTGAAGATTTGGAGGCACTTCCTGTTGAGTGAGAAGGTGAAGATCTTCACTGATCACAAAAGCTTGAAGTATATCTTTACGCAGAAGGAGCTCAACATGCGACAGCGTCGATGGTTGGAGCTCATGGCAGACTATGAGATTGATTTGCAGTATCACCCTGGCAAGGTGAATGTGGTTCCGGATGCACTGAGCAGACTTCCAGCGGTGATGATGTTGACCTCGCAGTGGAGATTGCAGCAGGATTTTTGCGAGACCGGTATCGAGATTATTCTTCCTGGGGAGACCTCTTCGTTGATGCGTGTGCAGATACAGTCGACGATCGTGGATAGGATCAAGGCTGGACAGGCTGGAGATGCTAAGCTAGTGAAGATTCGGGAGCAGGTGGAAGCCGGTCTGCGGACTGACTTTTTGATTCACGAGGATGGTTCATTGAGATTTGGAGCCAGGTTGTGTGTGCCAGCTGGTGACATCAGAGAGGAATTATTGGTGGAGGCACACAGTTCGCCGTATTCTGTTCATCATGGTGGGACCAAGATGTACAAGGATCTTCGCCTGAACTTTTTGTGGCATGGTATGAAGAGGAGTGTGGCTCGGAGTGTAGCCAAGTGTTTGGTTTGCCAACAAGTAAAGGCGGAGCATCAGCGTACGGCAGGGTTGCGACAACCGCTTCCGATTCCGGAGTGGAAGTGGCAGCACATCACTATGGATTTTGTGACTGGACTACCTCAGAGTCCGAAGCAGAATGACGCGATTTGGGTGATCGTCGACCGATTGACCAAATCCGCGCACTTTATACCCTTCCGAGTAGGACAGTCTACTGAGACGCTAGCGTGGAGAAATATGGAGGTAAATTCTTTACTCTCCGTTTCATTTCCTTTTCCTAGTTTAGATAGTGATGTAACGTGAATCGTGCAAGAGATCGTACGACTTCACGGAGTCCCCGTGAGTATCGTGTCGGACAGAGATACGAGATTCACATCTCAGTTTTGGCAGAGTCTGCAAAAGAGCCTGGGTACGAGTCTGAGTTTCAGCACAGTGTACCACCCGCAGACGGATGGCCAGTCCGAGCGGACGATTCAGATTTTGGAGGACATGCTGAGAGCATGCATGTTGGACTTCAAGGGATCTTGGGAGGATCATCTCCATCATGTTGAGTTTGCTTACAATAACAGCTACCAGGCGAGTATTGGAATGGCGCCTTTCGCCGCGTTATATGGAAAGAAATGTCGATCGCCACTAAGCTGGGATGACATTGGAGATCGGGAGCTGTTAGGACCGGAGATGATTGTCGAGGACGTGGATGTTGTGATGAACATCAGGGAGAAGCTGAGGATTGCGCAGGACCGTTTCAAGCATTGGGCCGATGCTAAACGGAGGCCTTTGGAGTTTCAGCCTGGCGATCATGTCTTTCTGAAGATTTCTCTGAACCGCGGAGTTATTCGATTTGGGAAGAGAGGCAAGCTGAGTCCGAGGTACATTGGGCCGTTTGATGTCCTGGAGAGAGTTGGAGCTGTGGCTTATCGCTTGGCGTTGCCACCGTCGCTGGTGGGAGTTCACGACGTATTTCACGTATCCCAGTTACGTCGATAGGTTAGTGATCCATCCCATGCTGTGGATTTCTCGAAGATTACGGTTCGCCCAGATCTGTCTTATGATCAGCAGCCCGTTGAGATTCTGGATCGTCGACAGAAGCAGCTGAGGAATAAGACCATCGACTTGGTTCGAGTGCAGTGGCGTCACGGTTCCCCTGGTGAGTCTACCTGGGAACGTGAGGATGAGATGAGAGAGCGCTTCCCGCACCTTTTCCCGAGCAGTGCTTGATGTTGATTCCGAGGACGGAATCATTTCTAAGGTGGGGAGGATGTAACGACCACTTTTCGTTGTACTTTGTTCGTGCACGTGCTTTTGGCCGTGCACGTGTTTATTTTAAACTTTATTTGATTGTGAACACTTTTGTGTGATATGCCGTTGTGAACGTCTCTGAGAGTATTAAATAGTGGCACTATCTTGGAACGACATTTCTCGAGTCGTTTTCCCACAATTTAATCTTACTCGATGAGACGTGACGATTTTCACTTTTGACGGGAGACGTTTCTATTTTTAGTTTCGTCGTCCGACGTCAAAATTGAGATCCGTCTTCTTAGTTAGCTCACTTTCGTCATCACGATCACCCCGATATTAATTTTATAATTTTTGGAGTTTATTTGACCACTTTTATATTTTTAACAAGGTTTATAATATTTTTAATAATTAATTTTTAAATTATTTTCGGCCAAATAAAATTTATTTGAGTTTTAAACGTATTAAAGAATCTTTGAGCCAATTTTCAGCTAATTTGGACCGCATCAAATCCTTGTGTGAGTTGGAGTAGTTGAGATTCAAATTTTAAATTATTTTAAACTCCTAATCCCATTAGGATTAGCCCTAGACCAAGTCAACCCATCTACACTATATAAACAACCCCTCGGAAGACCTATTTTCGCAAGAATTAACCCTGGCCTCTTCCAAAACCTAAATTTGATGTTGCGACGATTCGTCGCAACGTTGCGACGAACAGCTGCCGCATGACCGAGAAAACCAAGCCAAAAACCCCGCACCGACCGATACAGCCGCCGCACCGTCGCCCGCTCTGTCGCCCGCTCCGTTCCCCGCTCCGACCGAGAGAATCTCTCAGTCAGACCGAGAGATTTCCCCCGCTCCCGCCCACTCCGCATCGTTGCAAGCACCGCTCCGCAACCCCGCTCTGTCACCCGCATCGCCCCGTGCCTGACCGAGGCGCCCGCCCGCATCGCCCGCTCGCCGCTTTGTTGCAATGTTGCAAACGTTGCAACGCTCTGTCGCCCGCACCGATCGACCGATTCCTCCGCACCGACCGACAAAACCCTCCGCACCAAGGCCCCGCCGCACCACTATAGCCCGCTGCGCTGCAAGCCTCGCACCGATCGTGTCTGACCGAGCCAAGTCCCCGCACCGAGGCTGTACGACCGAGAGCCACTCGTCGCAACCCCGCATCCGTCGCATCGCTTGCCACCGTGGGCCCCCCAAGTTCTCCAGAGGTATTGTGGGTCCCCAATAGGTCCCTAGGACTACTGTGGGCCCCACCTAGGTGCGTTCTCTTCGACGACTTGCCGCGTATGACGTTGCGACACGTCGTAGCCCGTCGTCGCACGTGCTAGCTTTGGAATCTGGAATCGTTGCTCCGGTTGATTGCTCTGAAATTTCCAGCGGGGAATCTAATTGGAATCTGGACTTGGAGCGCGATATTATTATTCCAACCCCCGGCGTCGCTACCCGACGCCGGTGTAGCTTTCGCGTCGTGTTGAGGTAACGCTTTGCACCCCGAGGACCAACAACCCAATTGCATGCTAATCAAGACTAAAATCAGTATTTTTAAAGTATTTTAAATGTTTTAGAATTCACTAATCAAGATTAATAAAACGGATGTAGGCCGGAGGACTTGTGCACGTAGGATTATTGTGATTTGGACTCGTTGGACGGTGTTACTCAGACGTGATACTTGCAGGCAAGTGAAACTTGCCAACTCTTATGTAGGGCCATGTTTTTAGGTCACTTCCTTGTTTTTAGTGTAAAAGAGACTAGTCAGTGAAATGATAGCTGGCTAGACGCCTACTTGATCTAGTTTGACAACGAAACTAGATCCGTCACCTAATTGATCTAGCTTGACAACGAAGCTAGATCCAACCCTTTAAACTTGTTGTCCATGCATACTAAACTGTCACATTTACTTTCCTTACCTGTACGCCTTACTACTTGACATGTCATGTCATCCATGCATTGAATGTCGCATTCGTAGCACACGCTACAATACTTGTACTCGTATTTCCTTGTCCGGCTAGGTGCACCCCTACGCCATACTTGTTTAAAACACTTCCTGGCTCGTGATCGAGAAGCGGGCCTCATGTGTTGGTTGAAAACCAATGCCCGATACACGTGGAGGGGTAGGGATAAACGGTCACTTGAGCCTAGGAGTTGGCCCGCGTAGCCACTCTAGCCAAAAGGCGGAATCTCTGTGCACGAGGTGCTTACTTTACTTGTCTTGTACTTTTCTTGTGAATGATTCATGCCATGTTTAAATACCATGCTCGTACCTTACTTTACTTTACTTTACCTGTTGCACTCATTACTTTAAACTGCCATGTCATTGCATCATGCTAGAACTGCTAGGTTGCTTTACTTTTACCTACTTTCAGTTTTCTTGCACAAGTCTCTTGTAGACTTGCTGACATGTGCCCCTTGCTCTTTTGGGTGTCACATGTTAGACCCTGAGCCAGAGACAGTTGTTGAGGACGAGGTGTTTGCTGACGCTGAGCCCGAGCCTACGTTCGTTGAGGAGTTCGAGGATACCGGAGACCAGTCTTAGTGACTGTTGAGTTGCTTCTGCTTTAGGTTGCTGTTAGTTGTCGGTGCTTGCACCATCGCTTTGTTTTCGTACTTTGTACTTTTGTTGGCCATGCTGGGGCCTCTTTTAGACTCTTTTATTTTAGCCTGGTGGCTTTTCTGCGATGTTGAGATTTAATATTATGGATATTCTGATATGTTTCTTTTGTCTCTTTCGTTATTATTATCTTTGTTTCGTTTCACGTTGCAAGGACCTGCAGTTTAAAGTGATTGACGCTTATCGGACTTGCAGCTTTGTAGCTTCAAGTCTGAGCGGACCTTCTCACGCTTCGCCTCCACGTTTTTAGGAAGCGGGGCGTGACACTTTGGCCTTTGTCTTTGAGGAGATGACTTTGAGAACTTGATGCAACTTGTTTGGTACTTGCATGCGTGGGTTGAATTGAAGCTTGGTAACTTTAGTTGCTGCTTTGCTTGATTCTGTTTGTGGCAAGGATAAAATTTATGGCAAGTAGGTATATATGGAGGTGCTTGCGGCAACAAGGGGTTTGGACCTTTAGCTTGCGGCAATAGGGATTGAAGATGATCAAGTGTTGGCCGAATCTATTTTTGCTGCCCCCCCCCCCCCCCCCCCCTCTCTTTGGAGAAGAGTTTAAATAGGATATGTGGGAGATCTTTTGGCATTGGATGAATCCCCTAAGTCTAGGAGATTGGGATTTGATTTGCAATTCAAATTGGTTAGCTAATAGTATTTGAACTTGGATTCAAATAGGATAGGAGATTTGAATAGGATTCAATAGGAGAAAGATAATAGCTAATCTCCAATAATTGATTTGTTTCAATCCCAATAGATATGAATTGGCTCCATCTCATCCCATATTGGACCAAGTCCAATTTGCTTTGGGTATGGCACTTTGACCAAGTCCATTAGCTATGTGGATAGCAATTCCTCCAATGCTTAAAATAACGACTTTGCCATTCCTGAAACATACTTAGCACACACGTTAAATAGTTTGCACACGTTTGTCGTCATCAAACTAGAGTTCCTAGATCGTTGCGTCCAACAATCTCCCCCTTTTGATGATGACAACCCAATAATAGATTTGAGCAATTTGATATGTGTGTGTGAAGTGTGATGAAGGGTGTAATGCACATGAGTAATACAATGAAACAGAAGCATTATTAGCTTGCACAATTTACCAATGAAATAAGCATGCTCCGCCTTTTTCCAAGCTCATATTTTCAAGCTCCCCCTTCAACAATTACCTCCATTAATATACCAAATATTTTCAACACACACTTTTCTCCCCCTTTGTTATCATCAAAAGTGGACTAATGAAGACATCAAATATCACATGCAAAAATAAAGTATTATAGAGTATAGCTAGCACTTGCATGTATTTTCTTCAAATAAGACATTTCAAATTCATGAAAATCATAATTTATACTTCACCACCGATGTGTAAGTGTGATAATATAAACATTGAAGTACAAGGAGAGATTCAATTTAGAACATCAACCAAAACAATCCACATGTTCCGATTAACATGAATTTCGCTAGGATTGATTTTTCTCACCTCATTAAAAATGAGTTCAAGGTACCAAACCCCAAAACATAGCCTATAAGACCTCTTAAAGCATATGTTGGATACTCATGGATAGTGTATTTGCCATGAATTGTATCCATTTTTCATACGGAGCAATTTTCATGTATTTTTTTTTCATTTGCAATTCTTTTGTGCTCAATTTTTATTCATGGCAATACACATCATATCCCTTAGTTAATTCAGTTATTATCATCCTACATTCACTTTCCAATATTCATAAAAGGAATCTCCAAAAGTACAACAAGTTCAATATTCGTGGAAGTGCGTATGTAGGTGTAGAAATCAAATTAATCATTTCATGAAGCATGGCATGGCTACCAAATAGTTTCTAACATGTGCATGTAGCTATAACAATAATACAATGATTTCTATAAGGATATGAATGAGCAAAAATAGTACCACTTATAAAGATTCATAAGGAGGTATTCAATAAGCACAATTTTTTTTTGGTTTTTCAATTTTTTTGTTTTTCTTTTATAAAGGACTAAAACAAGCCTAAACAAGCAGACAAACAAAAATTAAATCAAGCACACACACAAACTATGAAGGTATGTAATGAATGCAAAGAGGGAAAGGAAATATACCTTCGCATCGCTATTTGACTAAGGAGCTAAAAGAATGAAGCTTTCAATTCAATGCTCCACGCCAAAAACTCCACCTCACCTACATGAAAGGTGTTAAGTGTGACCTTGGAATCCAAGAAGGTCAACTAGTGTTAGCCATTAAAGTTTTAGGAACCCACACTTGTTTGAACTTTATGTTTGTGTTCCTAAACTTACATAATAGAATGTGTGACCAACACTATCACAAGTAAAGCACTTTGCATGAATATTTTTCACAATATAAGGCACATTGTGGAATTTCTTAAATATAGGCTTTTTAGCGGTTTTTGAACTAAATCCAAGTCCTCGTCTATTATTGCCATATAATTGATTCTCTAAAATAGTATCCAACGATTGTTTTCATATAGAGAACTTATTAATGGACAATTCAAGTCTAGAGACTTTGGATTTTAATATCACATTTTCATCCACAAGCAAAGTACATTTACTTATAAAAGCATTCTTGTTTTCCTCTTCCTTCTTTTTTAATTCATCCATTTTCTTTTTAAGCTTGTTATTCAATATGCACAATTTATCATTAAGCTCTTTAATCACATTATCTTCTTCAGCTTCAAGCTTAAATAAATTTTGCTTAAGCATACTAATATCATTCAATAAGGAAGGACAAGAAAGACAAGTAGATTTTTCATTAAAGCATGATTTTTCCCTTTTCATTATAGCAATGGTAGAATCACATGCAACGAGTTCTTCTTTAAGAATGTCAGCTTCTTCAGAAATATCACAGTTTTCTGTTTATAATTTAAAGCTGGCATTCCTATAATCATTTAACGTGAGTTCTAGCTCATTAATCTCATTTTGCATTCATTTACAAATTTCTAACAATTCAGCTTTAGTAAAGGAATTTACCTCATCGCTCTTTGCCATTAAGCAGAGGGATGTGTGTGCTTCATTCTCCTCGAGCTCATCTGCACTATTCATGTCCCACGTTCGCACTACAGCTTTTCCTTTCTTCTCTACGACACCATCTGTTTCTTGTGGGCAATGTTTAGCGAAGTGTTCCTGCTTTATGCATTTAAAACAAATAACTTGATGCTTAGTATTGTCACAAAGAGGAGCATCAAAATTATTTAAATAAGCGTTTCTTCCCTTTTAATTCTTTTCACTGCGGCTGAGGCATTTCTCACTTCCATATGCAATTTCCAAGGTCCTCCATATATCCTGCACCGAAGAGCAATGTTATATACGATCAAATATTATTCTACTCAACCCACACAATAAGATATTCATTGCTCTAGCATTTATAGCACACACATTTTTATCATTTAAATTCAGATTACTTTCAGGCATAGAATATCCGTTATCAATAATGTACCAAGTATCAACATCAATGGATGGTAAATAAGTTTTCATCCTAGCCGTCCAGTATCTATAATCATGGCCACTAAAAAGAGAAGGACGATCAATAGGCATGCCATTGGGAAAGACTAACTTTGGGGTTTTCATGATAGCTAGACTAGACTAGATCCTCTAACCTGCTTTGATACCACTTGTTGGATCTGGATCCTAGCCTAGGGGGGTGAATAGGCTAATAAAAAATTCTCGCGCAACCCACAAGAAATCACACGCAGTTAAAAGCACAACCAGAGTAAATAAGAGACAATCACAGAGTACGCATAGATTTACCCTGGTTCGGTCGCATCAACGACCTACGTCCAGCCCCAAGCAAAATACTAGCATTAATATGTTCCTTCTGTACACCTACAATAGGGTCCTAGTTTCAACTCCCCACCTAGACTGTACCACACTCAACAAATTGCAGAACCCTATCAACCTAGTGAGTGAGTGTCTTGACTACAACAACATATCAAGACCCTCTTGTCTAGCCCAACCAGACAAGCCCAAAATAGTTACAAAATAGGTTAAAGTTTTCTCTACAGAGAACATTACACTAAGACACAAATATAAAGAGTAAAGGGTTTAGAAATGCTCAGTTCGTGTCCGTGTAGTTGTCTCTGTCAATCAGCACATCGTCAGCTCCAATCTGACGCAAACGGTGTCTCAATCCAACTTCTGGATCTCAAATAGCACACTGGTCTGTGCGTATAGCAATCGCAGCTCAATCCAATATAATTTGGTAACTTTAATTGTTGCTTTTCTTGAATCTGTTTGCGGCAAGAATAAAATTTGTGGCAAGTAGGTATATATGGAGGTGCTTGCGGCAATAAGGGGTTTGGACTTTTAGCTTGCGACAACAAGGGTTGAAGATGATCAAGTTTTGGCCGAATCTATTTTTGCTGCCCCCCCCCCCCCCCCCCCCCCCCCCTCTTTGGAGAAGAGTTTAAATAGGATGTGTGGGAGATCTTTTGGCATTGGATGAATCCCCTAAGTCTAGGAGATTGGGATTTGATTTGCAATTCAAATTGGTTAGCTAATAGTAATTGAACTTGGATTCAAATAGGATAGGAGATTTGAATAGGATTCAATAGGAGAAAGATAATAGCTAATCTCCAATAATTGATTTTTTTTCAATCCCAATAGATATGAATTGGATCCATCTCATCCCATATTGGACCAAGTCCAATTTGCTTTGTGTATGGCACTTTGACCAAGTCCATTAGCTACGTGGATAGCAATTCCTCCAACGCTTAGAATAACGAATCTGCCATTCCTGAAACATACTTAGCACACACGTTAAATAGTTTGTGCACGTTTGTCATCATCATACTAGAGTTCCTAGATCGTTACGTCCAACAGTAGCATCATTAAAACGAAAATTGTCCTTAAGGGGAAATATACGACACGCCTTTTATTTCATCTTTCATTGAATTTAAATCCATATTTTATGCAAAATTTCATACAAGTGTGTCTATAACCTTTTATGTATCGAAAAAAAAATCTCCACAATAGAGCCCACTTTGGTGGGGTTTTGTTTGATTAAAATTATTTTGAAACGTATAACCAAATGTGCCTAAAATTGAGTTTAAATTAAAATAAACTTTAACACAAAAAATGGGCTTAATGGAAATATATACGCAAAACCATTTATTTCTTCTTTTAATAAGTTTAAATTCAAACATTTAGGCGCAAATTTTTTCATACAACGTATGCCCGTAGCCTTTTATATTTCAAAATAAAAATAATCTCCACAATAGAGCCCACTTTGGTGGGGTTTTGTTTTAATTAAAGTTATTTCGAAATATATAAATAAACATGCCGAAAAGTTGAATTTAAATTAAAACTGAATT